>UYYA01004151.1:0-158907 GCA_900624975.1 Angiostrongylus costaricensis | reverse complement strand
TCTGCAATGCGAAATATCCCATAAAACTAATGCATCATGCCAACAGATGCACGACCATTTGCTAGTGGCATAAGAAAACGTATTTCCATGCCGGGAATCAAACACGGGCCGGGTGGAGTGAAAGCCAGGATTCCTAATAACAAGTCGACATGGGATACACCACTGTCCAATACTTGCTATGCTGCCCTGCAATGCGAAATATCCCAGATAATTAATGCATCATGCCAACAGATGCACGACCGTTTGCTAGTGGCATAAGAAACCGTATTCCCATGCCGGGAATCGAACCCGGGCCGCGTGGGTGAAGGCCAGGATTCCTAATAACAAGTCCACATGGGATACACCACTTATAGAGAACATTCTTTACGAATATTGGAATGTTCTCTATGTAAATCAATTATAACATTTCCAAACAGTTCAAATGCTTCTCCTATGACCTTTTCTCCATTACGATCTGATAACCCTTCCAAACATTTCAAATGCTTCTCCCATGATCTTTTCTCTATGACGATCTGATAGCCGTATGTCTAACATTTCGCTGGCGCCTATCTCGTAAGATATCTGCACTTGCGGTCCTAGGCTTTGAATATCGCCCTATCAGATCGCAAGGCTTGTGAAATGCTTCCAGCACCCGTCTTTTTGCCTACTGTAGCCCAACTCCGCCTACTGTAATCTGACTCCGCCCAGCGCAAAGGTATATAAACGGCTCCACGGTTAGCTAGCTCATGTCACAGCAATGCTGCCCAAGTCACCGCATTCGTGCGTCATGTAGTAAAAGTGTTATGCCAATCTCTTCACTCACAAGCAACCTGAACACCAGTGATCAGGCTGCGCCTACTCATAACCAGTATCATTGTTACATTAATTGTAGAGTTGTATTGTTATGATTGTTGTATAATTATGATAAACGGTTTAATTACCCAAATTTGAGGTTTCCGGCATTGTGACTACCATTTACAAGAGGTCCCGCGTGGCATACACAAAGGCGAGCAGCAAATTCCGACCGAATCATCTTAACTACTTGGTATTGCTATATAATCTAGCCGTCCCACCATAAGGCCTGTAGTGAAGTGAGGCTAACAATGAGGCAATGGCATTCAAACATTATTATACTATTAACACAATATTAACAATAATAATGAGATTACAATGAAGTAGCCCTTGCTTAGCCGTAAGCGATGCCGCGCCGCGCCGCGTCTATTCGCGGCCGGAGCGGCGGCTGAGGGAGACAGTTTGCTGGGGGCGGAGGGAGGAGACTGTATGCCGCGGAGAGGGAGACAGTATGCTGAGGTGGTGAGGGTTACAGACTGGCCGTGTTTCGGCCAAGCTAAGGTTTCAACATTATAGCGATGAGGAGCATTCTAGTGGATCGATGAGGACTGTAGGTTACATGAGCGTTGACGGTGCTATGGAGAGTGAATGATGAGTCTAGGTTGCCTAAGGGTCAACGGCCAGTATGATAAATGGCTACAAAACTGATAAGTCTATAGCGGCTTAGCAGAATACATAGCATAAGTTGGCCGCTTAGCGGCATTGTACACATTGCGTATACATTGTGGGAGGAATGGTATATACCACCGATGGCGTTGCAAACAGAACACATTTGGAAACACCCGCTACTACTGACATCGCACCGTAGACAAGCTGAGAAACGAGATACAATAATCTGCTGATTACTGAAGGTTGAATGTGAATGTGTGAATGAATGTGATTGAAGGAGAATAAATGAGTATGACAAAGAATGAGTTGAGGGTGATCGAGGATGTGGTTGTGAGGAGCGGATTATCTGCGCTACCGATAGGGGGTAAGGTGAGTGATGGCATCTCTCCGCCGTCGAAGGCACCTAGCTTATATCGGCTGCGGGAGCCGCGTGCTGTACCTAATTGCCTGAAACATCAAACATCATTAGCTTCGTTGTTTCGCAAGGAAGTAGTAAACTGTTCCACTGTTACGCCTCCTTCGGATAAGCCATCGTTGGTATGCTACTGAAGTCAAACCTGAATCGCTATTGTGCCTGGAATATTGAACATAATTGATCCTTAATACTGAAACATACAGTAGTAGAAAGATACAAATATATATAGAAAGAAATAGAAACTATTCTGGGAATAGTTGCTATAGTGCCTGAATTCGCCCTCGTAAATATGGAAGGCATGTGCCAAATCGGCACAGCAGAAACATGGGGTCCATCCGCTAGGTTCACCTGCGTTACTCGCATGCGTACCTCATTCCTTAGGCAAGATCAACACTAAGCGCTTTGCTTTTAAAAATTATTCCAGCAATGATCCAACGCAGATCAAATTCAGCGCCTTATGTACAACAAGCTGGCTTTTGTTATTAATATATGGATATTCTTCTTTTCGGTCTACTCACGCTGAGAGAAACGCGAAGCAAGGGCCTCCGAGGTGAAGGGTGTAATGCGTAAGCCCCCTGAAATCGTGGCTTGCTCTGGCCTGCGGTCCAAGTTTTGCGAATAACTCGGCATCGTTGTGGTTGTATCTCACATCAAGACTTGGCGTGAAAAAATATATTAGGCAGCAAAATTAAAAGCTAGCATTATATGATTACAATCATACTTTTGCGACATATTCATACTTACTTAATTAAAAACAGACAAGCTATTAAAATGAGTTATCGTGGGGAGCGAAAACACATATTGGCGCAACTGGATAGCTTAGCTTATTCATATAGACCACATTGGAGGCGGAAATCGATTAAGACCAGTCCTGTATTAAACAGCACCGCTGAGTGAAGTCACTAATTCGAGCGATGCTCCCTCCACTTGTTTGGACTCGATTAGACAACGAACACAACATCGCGAGGAAGACCACCTGTGGATCACCATCGACTCGCATCAATTCGGCTTTTTGGAAGACGAAAACGTTGAAACGTTACTCGAATAAACTGTTTTTATATTAATCTCTTGTTAGTTTAATAATCCAAGAAATAGCTATAGCTTAGTATAGTTCAATAAAGATTTTCAAATGTTCATTTTTTATAGCAAAAGCTCTCTGCGGATCGTCGTCCGTGATCGAACTTTTACTTGGCACTTTCCTTTAAATGTCATAAAAAAAAGATCTTAGTGTTGGGCAATCTCTGAGGGATGCGCCATGCATTGGACTTCATTAAGCATCGTTTGGAGGTCGTTGAATGTATATGTGGCCTTTACAATGACTCCCGGTCGCCTACCGATGTATCGAGCCAGTGCAGATATCCTCCTAGACAAGTCTGATACCAATTTGCCGACCTCGAAGTGATGGAAGGCTTGGTGGGCCATAGGTGGCGAAATCGATTCCACGCGTGTGTTGCGGACCACCTTCGACCACGGCGCCAGCACGCGCTCCTTTAAATATCATATCCACCATGATTCAATGGTTCTACGTCTCATAGTTGTAATGCTGTGCATTTCCTGCTGTCGAACAGCGGTAGACAGCAAAAATTTCTAGTTTGCTTAAGCTATTAAGGTGCTCTAGATTTTATATCGAGCCTAGTGACTTTGGCCATTCTAAAATAAAATTAGCTTCGTATAGCGAAGCATCTTCAATCCACAAGAATGGGTTATTTGGGTACCGCCGACCTGACAGTGGTGCATGGCTAGATGCACATGACTGGTGAGAGCAAGAGAGTATGAGATACTTCTAGTAAAAGTTTTCAGGTACCCAAATAGTCTATCGATCCGCATGGATCGTGTTCTACCCTGCAGCTATTGTATAATGGCTCGGCATCAATCATTTCATATATGCTGTACTAGCATGAAATCTCACAGAGTATCCTCTTTCGTGCCGTCTTATGCACTAGTTTTTGGTAAGTAGGAAAATAATATAGAAAATCTAATTGAATTCTGGTTCTATTATTCTTTACGAAGTTCTATCTTGGTTTGTCTTTTCTGAAATTTATTTCCCGCGACGATAAAGTCGTGTCTGAGTACTACGTCATCCTAGAACGGATGACTTAAGTGTCCAAGGAAAGGATTAAATACGGTAAGTAATAAACGTATAGAAAATAGGGGCAGTGTGGCGCAATGCTCAGAGGTGCCCTGCAAAAGGTACATGGGTTCGATCCCCACACCCGTCGCTCACCAAGCCTTCCATCCCTCCAGGGTCGGCAAATTGGTACTAGGCTTGTGTGGGAGGATAGTAGCATTGGCTTGATACATCAGTAAACCACCGTGAATCATTTTAAAGCTCAAATATGCATTCAATCACCTCCAAACAATGCTTAATGAGGCTGAATGCATGGCACATGCCTCAGGGACTGATCAACGTCGACAGCTTTATTCGTTTTTATACAATATACGTTAACTCAGGATAGGAAGGTTTTGCCAATTACGCTGCTACAAAAACAAAATGAAGCCAACACAAGTCAAACAAAGTACTTATCGAAATCAATGTTTACATAAACTTCTGAGACCACTTTTTTGGAATGATGCACTTTTGCCACAATATCGCAGTCAGGAGCGAAGTAGAACATGAATAATAGAGCAACTCAACTACAAAACTCATCGAAAGTGGTGAGCAATTGTGTAGAAATGAACGACATGTGAATAACGGAATAATACTTATAAAAATGAGAACATGAGAACCTACAGCAGAATCAGTTACAAGTTAAGCAAGGAAAAATGTTGAAGATTAAGAATGACGCATTTATCTACGGAAATTTGGCGATGGGATTGTAATAAAACGGAAGCACGTGGAAAACGTATTTTCAGTTATCACTTACACAGGTATTGATCATCAATATTGAAACACCAAATAGGAGCATCAAATTATTCAACAGCAGCGCATTTCTATCACAAAGGGAGCTTAGTTTTGATATGGATCAGTGAATGACAACTCCAAATGACGATCAGAGCCGACAGAACCAAGCAGCAAATGGAAGCAGAGACCACGGATGAGACGAACCACGTCTCCGACATGCAAACCAAATCAAGATCTTGTGCACTAAACGAACGTTATTATGTTACAGCAAAAGGAACATATTTCAACCCAAAAAAAACGCATACCACACCTCGCAGATACATACACGCATATATATATATATATATATATATATACCCATATACACAAATCGCACAATACACGCATGTACAGATGCGCCTGCAATCGACGTATGCACACATATCGGCTCTCAAACGCAGATATTGTTTATATATATATATATATATATATGTATTTATATATATATATGTATATATACTATTATGCATATATGTAGCTGGTATTTTTAGAACGAATATGAACTTGTACGTTTAGTTTGAAGTCTGGCCACTGCGACAACAGCATCAAATATTAGGTTGTTCAGAAATAAATGAGCGTTTTCAATTATATTATTTGAAATGTCATAAGTTACTTAAACAAAACTTTATTAATCGAAATAAAATTTATTTAAATTTACCCACTTCTGCCAACAATAAACTTTATTCATTCCAGTTGCATAAAATTCTGGAGATCTGGAAGCGATGAATTCGTTGAAGGCATTTTTGTGTTTCTCACGCAGCAAGTTGTCAAAGTGCTTGAAGAAGTGATAGTCGGTAGGCGAGAGGTCTGATGAATATGGCTAATGAGGCTATGTTTCGTAGCCTAACTCATTCAACTTCTACAGCGCTGGTTCCGCAACGTTAGACCGGGCGTTGTCGCGCAGGATTGCTCCTTTTCTGTTGAAAATTGCCAGTCATTATTGTTGCAGTCAACGGCGTATTTCGTCGATTTGTTGGCAGTACTTCTCTGTCACAGTCGTTTCACCCAGATTCAAGAAACTGTGACGAATCAGCCCGGTTGTAGACTACCAAACAGTTACTATAACCTTTTTGTGCAATCTCGGCTTTGGGAATTGCTGTGGAGCCTGATCCCAATTCAACCATTGAGCTGAACGTCGCCGGTTGTCGTACAGAATCCACTTCTCGTCGCTTATCACAGTTCGACCAAGAAAAGGGTCGTTTTTGTTGCTCAGAATAGGAGCAGATGGCCTTTCAAAACGGCGATTTTGATTATCGCTTAATTCGAGCGGCACCCACTTGGCGAGTTTTTTGTCATTCCCATGCGATTCAACTGAGTGGAAATTGTTCCCGTGCTTATAAGCTATTCTGCAGGCTCTCGAACAGATGTTCGCATGTTTGCTTCCACTAGTGCCTTCAATTCGCCTCGTCAAATTCAATGGAACGTCCGCGGCCTTGCTTATCTTCGAGGTCGAAATCACTAGATCGGAATTTCCAGAACCATGTTCGAACTGTTAATTCACAAACACTAAGGTGCCTCCTGATAACGTATAGAATTGAAACATATGGCTATAGTTTGAAATATTGCCTACCTTTGAAGCGTTTGGTTTTTCATTCGCAACTCTTCCTCCTCTCCTTTTGCCAGAACGCGAATTATGGCCGACAATGTCTCCTCGGTATGACCGTCCATGTTAGTTGAACGCTTTTTACGTCCATGAGACATAAACAGCTCATGTGTGCCGGAATCCAAACAGTTGGACTTGAATAAAAATTGTTTAGCCGCAGAAAATAAAGAGTTTTTTACGGCTTACTAGTGCAGATTAACCGCAAAATTTATTTCACTCAATCTGAAATCCTTTATGAGAAAATGAAAGTTAATTCATTACTTTGCAGTGCGATAAAAGTATGATAACTATTGCTGACCACTGGACATCCATTGGGTCCGGCACAAAACATGATCGAGCAGATAATCTGCACATCATAGGAACCGTCGAGACGGAACGCACGTAGGTCACTCTTTAGTCTATTCTTGTCGAAGTCTTGCTCCACTGGTCCAACCAAAGCAGGATAACGTGGGCAACTGTAATGGTACAATAGAATTGAATGTTATGGAGAATAACTGGGAAAACTCACGACGGTTTTTTTTTCCTAAGTTAGTGAGGATGAACAGACTTGAATGAGTTTATGAAGAAAAGGGAGGAGGATTTACAATGCAAACGTTCGAAATATCAGTCGCCGGAAAATTCAGAGCTCCACTGTTCGCGAATGAAATTGATATCACAATGTTCCTGCCAAAAAAAACTCTACCATAAAATGAACAGAATGAGATACCCGTTTTCAATGAGGGTGAATGGCACGCTGTCACCAAAACCACCCACTCGTGTTGCAGTACATTCGGTGATCATCATATTGTGCGGACCAGCTTGTTCAGAAGTAATCACAAGCATCAGTGGGTCTCCAATTGACGCCTAGAGCAGTAAGCTTGAGAGAAAATGGAACATGAAATATTTTTTGCACCGTAACCAACTACTTACTGCACGAACTAGCTTCATTTCTTTCTTGCTTAATTTAGCTTTTTATAGTACACTGGACGAATTGCCTTTCACCATATGCGTTTACCTTTCAATGTCTCATTTCGTTACACGGAGCTTTTCTATCGCACTTTTCGCTCCCAGTGAATAGCTTGTTCAATACAGATTTTGTGTGAGACGTAGCCTGTGAAAAATTGTTCTCCACACATAGTAGTTTACAAAAACCTTTTCTTGGGTCTAAACTCTTTCAGTTCATTGATCGGCAATTGGGCTGCCAGTTGACTATTATCCTGCTCCAAGGACCATGATGAATCAGTATTATTGTATGGAATGGCCGAGTATAAAAAATACCGAAAAAGCCAATTTGCAAAACAGTTTTAAAACATACAGTAAACAGCAATTTGGATAGCAAGCATAGCTTAAGCGATAGAGCACCTTATATAATTCCTTCTTCCCTCTTCTATAATTTGCTATGTTGTCAACGACTCAAGTGCTTCACTTATCAAAAAATAAGCCCCATCCAAGCGAAATTAGGCAATGTTGGTTTTGTCTTTAACATAGTATTAATATAAGACGTCAGAAAAATGTTTCTACCCACATTAGCGTAGTGTTAGACAAGTTCAACTGCTGTGTTCTCTACACAGAGTTGGAAAATAGGAAAACTCATAAACCTATTTCTCAGAAAACTCGTCTATTTATAAGTTTATTTATTCCATTAGCAAGGAATTTTCTAGGGGCATAGAAATGAAGGGAATTACTCCCTGCCAAAGAGAGAAAGATCTTACCTTGTGGAGTGGCTCTTCTAGCTGGTTAAGAATAGTGAGCTCAGCAGTGACTGGAGGTGGAGTAGCCACTTCGAGGACGGTTGTATTTTGTGAACTAAAAACGTTTTTCACAAAATATGCACTTCAGTATCTCTTGGCATGATTATCAAGCTTTGTTAATTGCTACTTCTAATACGTCAGTTTGATGAAATTCTCACTCACTTTGCTTCGTAGATAGTAGTGACCACAACTGAACCCTCTTTGGTCATCTTATCCATAGAAACATCGCATGAGACGCGATAGAAACGATCCCACTCCGTAGTAACCTTAGAAAAAAGCCATATATTCATGGAAACGCACATAATTTAGGTTGAAAAGAATTTCAGACCAATTGATCCCTACATTGGTGATGTGTCCCCTTTCTTCTTTCTTCGAATAACAAAATGACTCCTTACCTGATGGGGAAGGACTCCATCAAGAGAGACGACAACAAGGGCTTCCATTTTTCCATCCTGAAAATGCTCAACCACTATCACATCTAGTCATAACAAGTTAGCACGAACAATTGCATTCGTATACATACCCCTTTGTCTGTCTAACAATCATTCAATGCAGCGTCATTGATTCGCAAAATATTTGACAGTGAAGGGATATTACATAATTGCATATACAAAATTACTGTCACAGGTTCGATCCCAGAGCAACCCAGACTCTCTACGAGATTGGCAAATTGGTATTAGATTGTCTGGAAAGCTCCTTCCCATCGACAAAGCTAGCTAGCGGTTGCAGCGAACACCTGAGAATGCCTTAGCACGGCAATCGCAGGGTTTCAGGAGAATATAATCAACCAACACTCAACGACGTTTATGAAAAAAACTAAAATTCTACGCAATACCCCAAAGTACAGTCAAGTCATAAGGACTTCGTGAATGACCGGTTGGAGTAAATCAATCTATTGCTGAGAGTACTGGAATGCTCGCAGTATATGCGATTTTGGGTCAAGTGAAAAACGATAATAATGAGAATTAATCTTAGGCACACACTGTAAAGAGGTTCACTAGACAATTGTGGGAGGTGTCGGTTAAAGACGATAATGTTTGTAGTCACTCCATTCCAGCAACATTTGAATACGCTTATAAGACAAGCAGTAGTCACAATCTAACATCTCAGTCCAGAGCAACGTGTACAGAATTAGAGCAGGAACATTCATGAAATCTGAACTGAACACCGATGATACAATTCAGCACACTGTAACCCCTGTATTCTCCGAATTCTTCTCCTGGCTCATTTCTAACATGGTTTTTTCACAAACCTTGTCCCATTAGAGACAAGAAATCGTGTTCGTGTACAGATAGGTGGCAGGATTGATAAGTCATTAAACCAGAAGAAAATGTGGATAAGCGCGGACAGACAAGTAATCCCAGGACTTCTTGTCGCAAAGAAAACTTCGTTCACTGCATTATTAGAAGATACTGGGTAAACGTTGTAAAAAAAAAAACGAAACAACTAAGGATGCAATACAACATCTGTTGGATGATGGATACCAGCTGTCTCAAAACTTTTCGAAGGCACAGCGAACTTGTAAAACAACTCAGTGATAAGGCTGTTATTCCAATAAGTGTGAATCCACCCGAGCGAAAGAAAAATCGCCCTAATTCGCTGAATTTAACGCTCTGCAAAGAAAACGGAATCTAGTGAATGCGGTTATCACATTATTGTACCAAACGTGTAAGTACAATAGTCAGCACGAAATTGACTAACGAACTCCCCAGTCTTGTCGTCAAGTGGCGCAAGTGAAAAAAAACTCACTCGAATGACAGTTCCACAATCAGAGGATACTGTTGGAGGTGGGAAGGTAATACTAATCTGCTTTGCATTTTCCACAACCTAAATTTAACACTATTATTAATACCATAAACCAGAAGCCTAATGGTGAAATAAAGTTTCCCAACATAAATTTTGATAAGTGACCTGATAAGAATTGTAACGCTGGAACCACGGATGAGTTATTGATTACCATTATTTGTTATTATTTTCTGAACGTTGCTTTGGCGCATTGAGTAAACGGCACACTAAGCAATGTTTTATAGATGTGGGATGTAAAAGGTTAATGACGTTACCCGTAGCATTCTAGCTTTTCCATCAAAAAAGAAAGAAAATATGAGCCAACAAAGCCGCATACCAGATAGAGCTATTTTAGCACCGTTTTTTATTTTCAAGGAATGAAAACAATTGATTTGTTGACAAGTCCACCTGTGAGCAAGTCGAGAATCGCTCAGCAGCATAGATGGCGCCAGTGTACGGTTCTTTGGTGTTCACAATGAACCGAATACCTTCATTGGTGCATAGAGCCATGCCGCCGAACTGCGATTCTAGACAAAATGGAAGTAGCATGCAACGGATAACTGATAAGTTAGATCTAGAATTTCAGTCGATCCACAATATATCTTGGGTTCACGACTATTGATTTTGTGAAAACAATGCTGCCCACCACAGTTAAATTCATAGTAGTCCATCGCTGTATTTGCTTTGATATTAGCATCACTACGGCCAACTGCGTAGATGAAACAGGTAGAAGCAGTTCTGTAATGTAGAGCTCTAAAATGAAATTCCGAAGAATATAGGGAGCACGAAATGTAAAGATATGTTCGAAAACGTTGTAAACTGTAGGCTCGAAACTTTTGAGAAAAGCCGCTAACAGCTCTCGCTTATCACTGCAGCACAGACTTGTTGCACGGAACATTCAATATTGGGAAAGTAGGCTTTAATTGTCTCACAGTCAACGTGAACTTGACAGTGAGCACCAAATCCTTTGAAAAAAAAGACCCGAATCGGATGTTTATCTTGAAAAAACTGTCGAGCAGCGTCGGTTTTGACAATCTTCGTCTCATGCATTCCAACAAAAAGTTATGAAAAACACGAAGTCGAAATGCTCTATAGATAGAAACATGCAGGTAAGATCACAGCTTATACATGACTACAACTTCGATACTATGATTGGTCGTGATCAAAAAAAACAAATAGGGTTATCCGAGTTCAATAATCGGTAGTATCAAGACTATTTTTGGTGATGCACAGCTTTAGAAGCTCTTCAGATTTAACACTGTGAGTGTGGTGACCTAGTGGAGTTTCTCATAACGAAGCAGACCAAGGCATGGTAAATCGAACCTTTGGATTAGTAGATGTTACAGTTTTCTTGAAGTTTTGGAGAAATTAGACAAACACATCGTTTTTGTAAGATTTGATCCTTTGCAGTAAGGATAAAAAGTGATGAAACTCTAGAAACGAAATCGTAGAGCCACGAGAAATTAGGAACTATTCTCTTCTGCTGGCTTTAGGGAAGATATCGCCGTTGATAACATCGCTAAGAAGCACGACCGAGTCATCCAACATATTCATGTAGTGCTAGAAAGTGAGAGTTAGCTCTCAGGCGAAAATGGCTAGTGACTCCAGAAACTCTCGACCTCTTACGCGTAAGTAAAGTCACACAGTCACAATTGTGAGCACCAATTATTCACATTGGTGAAACTGCAGGACTCGAATAGGAAATAGCTGAAGAACTATGCAAAGAAGTGAAAAATGTAAGAACGCAATCCTAGAAGTATTGGTCGAAATTGCAAGAAACTAAAAGAAGATTTGCAAAGGCGGGCAAAACCTTAATTACGCAACAAAGATTGTCGCGATCTGGCTCAAAGGTGGTACACTTACTGCTTCCAACAAGGACAGTGAGAAGAAAATCAGGCATTCGACATTCATGCCCATCTGCTCTTAGAGCACTACATGATGCCTGAATTTATCGTCTGAGCAGTTTTCCCAAACCATGTTCGATATCTCGTTTTCTCTGTAAAAAGGACTCGGCGCTTGATCACAATAGGATAAGAGACCAAGACTTGAAGAAGATGCTCCAGTAGTTGCTAAAGGATTGACCACATCGTAGGTGTCGAAATATAACGTCGTTATTGAAATAAAGAAAACTTTGTTTCTTTACAGAATGAGAACAATACACTAATTTTTTAACTATTTTGACTTTAACTGCCCTACTAGTTTGCATCCATCGTTTATAAGCCGTTTTCCAAAGTAACTATCTGTAGGTTTGGCGGCACATCGCAACTATGAAAAAAGTAATGCGAAGACTTGAAAGCCTAGGCATGGGAGGGAATGTTGACCACTGGCAGTAATAACTCGTCACTTTGCTAATGATATTTTTATCACAACACCAAGAATTAGACAAATCGAAGCAATGCTTAGTGATTTCGTCCTTGGGTGAACCAAGAAACCTGTACTTATAAAGAGAGGATTATTTCTCATTCCCCTCATTCACTTTCAGATGAATGAAGAACCTTGAGTTCTCCAGGTGTGTATGTGTTTCACCGGATTGGAGTGAGACTTTATATATATATATACATATTTACATGTATATGTATGCATATATGCATATATATAACTATGCACGTATATATGTATTGACAGATGTGCAATATTAACTCGTTGCATAGGCGAAATTTAACTGTGAGAAGAAATTCTTCACCTGTCGTAGTTGATACTCTTACAGTTAAGATTCTGAAAGCAGAGTGAGATGCAGTCAGCTATAGTCACACCCTGAGCCGATGCGACAATCTGCAATTTGAATAAAAATAAAGGGTTTCTTTTTCATCACTACGAATGTCACCTAACTATATATTAAACGTAAAAAAATCAAAAAAGGAATAGAATAGATTTGTGAAAACATATGAGGCCGGTGTTATGTGTTCAAGGAATGGTTTGAGAACTACTAACCTCTCCTTCGATCGACGAGCCGATGAATCGCTCGAAGGCCGACTGCTGACGGCACGTCGATGATGATAAATCGGCTATGATAATGTATTGAAGCATTTAAAACGAAAGTATTCTAACTATAACATTCAAATGATAACTTTTCTCCCTCCCTTCACTTTCCTTTTTTCTCTTCATTTTTCTGCGCTAAATTTTATGTTAATGCAACTTAAATGAGCAACAGGTGCAGCGTGTTTGTGCGCCAATCATTTTCATAGTTCCAATGTCCATAAGCCAACACCAGGTTTCACTCGATGTTAAAATTTTTGCCGTACAGTTGTACATATTACGTTTCAGTTGTGGTTTCATGACTCGGCATACGAATGAGGTGAAGGCCGTGCAATCGCATTATCTCCCAATCTCATCATTCCTGCCCCACCTTCCAACACCTAATATCCTCTATGCAGAGACTAATGTTCTTGTGTCGTCATTTGTGTCAAGAAAGAAAAATTTTGCAAAAGGTGAAAGTACAGCAAATGAAAACTCGTATCCAAAGAATCAGAGACAAGATTACACGAATTCTTTGCATGAAAAGTAACAACTATCATTAGAATAACTGGAATACTTTGAAACGTTCCCAAAAAAATGCCAAAATGCGTGTCGAAGCTCAATAGAAAAATCTGGAAACTGCAATGACAATAAGTTTTCTTCTTGTAGTGGATTCGTAGTCGCGTCAAACAGAACTTTTTTAAATCCAAGACATTTTCTACATAAATTATCGGATGTTCCTCAACAACAAAGACTACTTAGATGGCGGCGAAATAAAGCTCTGTGGGAAGTCTCTGCTCACCTTCAAACACTTATGATTTTAATATGAAAGTTAACCCCAAAACTACTAGTCCCCTTATCATCTGGGCGCTAATGCCGAATTTTTAGGTCGTTTTCACTAGAGCGGAAGCGGGGATGAGTCACGTGGGAAGGCGCCTGACCCATATAGGTATTTTGGAACGTACGACCGTTTTCTAAATGGGACATCTTCTATTCGAGACCAATCGCTAGCCTTAGGTCCACTTCAGTTATTTTAGGTGATATCTAGTAGACTACATGTTTTGGGAAGCGACTGGAAAATCGCAAAAGTGAAATCGTATCATCATTCAAAACTGGAATGCAATGAAGAGGTTTTGCATCATTCGAAGTTCCAAAAATTGAGAGACCGTAAATTTACCACACTAATTTTAGAGGCACATTTTCCATTTTCAATACAATCGTACCTGCGACACAGATGGGTTCATAGTAGTCTTTGCCAACAATTTGTCCTTGTTGATCAGCTCGTGAGAATGTATCCTCGTCGGACACGATGCAGTTTTTTTCGGATGGGTTGAACTCGACCGATCTGTGAAAAATGCCTTTATTAGCAGTAATTACTTTTATTACCTATAGCCACGTTAATCACTGGAAGAGTAGAATGGGCTGTCCACCTATGCTTATTGTGAGCGCGATCTGATAGTTGAGCACTGACAGTGCGAGAGACAGATTTAAGACAGTGGTGATGCTTGAAAGTCGAAGTTTTAACTTCTATTCATTACACGTCTTATCTGATTACATAAATGATTTTACCTGCAGAAAGTATTTAGGGAATCGAGGCATTTCTGAAGACAATATGACTCTTGGGCTTCAACGGACTGTGTGTGATCATAGAACTTGATTTCGAAATTCGTAGTTTTCACGAATACCAGATTTCCACCGGATGGGCCGCAACGGTTCTGACCTACAAGGGATGGCTATCATATAATCCGCTAGTTTATCATTTCTCCATCACTTCTAATACAACATCTGCACTTCGAAAGTAGATGAAGAAAAGCAATTTTGAGAAATCTAAACCAACGGGAAAGACAGTTATTGTCGAAGTAATCGATAGCGCCTTCAGCCATTCGAAGGTGGGTTGGCTTTGATCTACAAGAAATGGGTAGGCTCATAACATAAAACAGTTTGCTCTTAAGTAGAAAAATTTCTTCGATGGAGTATTCCTAGAATTCTAACCTCCTGTCTTCGGTGCTTAATTCACAGAGATAGGAATCATAATTGTAGTTGACGGAGCGACATACGAAGTCTTTTTCTTTCAGGCAAGTAGACAAGCACTGCTCCCGATTAGTGACCTTAAAAAGACCACTCCTGTAGGTGAATTTTTCAGAAGGATTCTTTTAAGAAGTTTGTCTATCACTTTCACTAAACCTGCTTATGTTTAGGCTGCGTAGATTATTAAGCTTTACAACTAAGATATTGTTATCACGACTGAGAATTTTTTCTGAAAGGCCTTCTCTCAGACTTTCAATAAATTTACCAGTATTTGTATTAATGCAATCACTATACGTGTTTTATTATTCTACCCACAACTAACATAAAATAACACTAAACCTTAATTTATACTTCTTTCTTTAAACTCACCTCGGCACACCAGGCAAGCACATTGGCTAAACCGGCAAAACTCCTAAATATCGTAGGTTATGTTGGAGCTAGCCCAATCAGTGGGTACGGGCCATCCAAGTAACCAAGTATCTTTAAATTCAACAAATCTATCCACTAACCGTTAGTTCCTTCCTAAAGGAAAAAAAATTCCCATCGCTACCAGCTTTGCAAATACATTTCTCAAAAGTGGCAGAAAAGATGATGATATTGAGCAGCAAGTGATGTCCTTCGTGCTATTCTGTGAAACTACGTCATTTCCTTTTTTTCCAAAATAGTTCTTCGCTCCTCTTTTTCTTCTGTGGTAACCGATGCGAAATGTTGACAGGAAGATTCGCCACTTCGCACGACACATTGACCTCAATACCCTGCGATGAATCTCGTTTTCTATTGCACCGTTACTCCAACAACGATTTCCTGCTAAGATACAAGATATCTTTAGCAGACTACCATAATATGATCGAAGCACTCAAGGCCATCGGCTCGGCTCCAGATAGAGAAAAATGCTGTAAAAATTGAACAACTGCCAAATATTTCACTGGTTAAAATTTAATTCCAGTAAGGATGCTGTTTCTCTCGATAGAAATGAAGCAGAAAATATTTTCGAGGTATCCCTCCATAACGCTTCGGACGATGCAGCGACGAAGGAAATCATTCTTATCACGAAAGTTTTTCATCGATTGCACTTGTTTTATCTTTTAAAGTTCCTACACCATCTTTTTGATTAAGGCCTAGGTTTACAACATGTTGATCTTTCTCAATTCATTCCGTGTTGAATTTGGACCGTAACGAAGTTAGCGCAGCTATCAGAGATGTTCTGCAATACGCACACGGTCCTTGTTTCGACCTCATCTCGGACAAACACCACGCTTTCCACTATCCCAAGGTCGGAGAATAGGGAATGGGAAAAATACCATGATTCAGAAAAAACAGCGACTAATTGCCGGATTTCGGAATTCAGAGGAGAATGATGTTTAATCACCAACATTTATGAAGAAAACCAAATTTTCAAAATGTAGTTGAATCCGTATGAAAATTCCAGAATCTCCGCGAATGATGTGTGTAAGACAATGAATCGAGTGAAAGAAATAGAGGCAGTACAGTGAAGATCCATGAAGATAAAGTCATGCAAAACAAAATAAAACACAAAAAATTCCATTGAAATAAGCTCATAGAAAAAACAATTCGAGCAACTTTTTCGCGAACTTGAACATGGACAAAGGAAGAGTTTAGCCAAGGAACTGTTACTCATAACGCTGTACAACATTCGACTCAACAAGTCACGACTCAACACTCAACATTCAACAACAAGTCGTGAGGACAACATTTCTGAAGACGGAGAGGGCTTGGAACAACCTGGACCACAAATGGAGCAGATCTGAGGCTATTGCTAACAATTGTCACCTTGTGAAAAGCATGCTTCGAAAAGCCACCTTTGATAAAGCAATGCTTAAGAGGGGCAGGTCTAGAGGGATCGGCAGTGATAACTGAAAAACCACCGGATTCTTTTTGTCGTCAGTTAGTTTGTAACCGCCTGTGTGACCGTCAATGTGAAACACAAAATTGTGTTTTCTTCCCTTATGGCGATGGATGGAAAGAACAGCAGAGTGGACTCCAAGAAAATGCAAACGTCTCCTTGGACGACTATCTACACGTTGGGCGGAGCTGTTCGTAAACAAAGTTAATCAGCTGTACCCGCAACTGCAGTTGTTTTACAGATCACGGTATGAGACTCGCAAGCGCTACCATGGTCGAACAAGGCCACCACCATGGACTAATTGCGAGTGGAAGGAACGAATAGCATATGTGCTGGGGTCTGCACAGCTCGTGAAGACGGACCGTCGAAGTACCCAAGTAAGTAAGTATGGAGAGGAGGAGAACGGTGACTGTCTTCAGGTACGATATCACTGATCACTTCTAATATTTGCGGAGATGAATATATTGGTGAAAGGGGCATGTATCCGTATAAAAGGATGTATACCTTGATGGCAAACGAAAAAGAAGACAGACTACCTCACTAGAAGCACATAGGACACAAAAGCATACTGGAGACGATGTCGATATAAAATTACAATACTCGCACACGATGCCAAAACACCAACGCGCAAAATTCTTCAGGCTCTTTGGATAAATGCCGACTGCCCTAGAATATATGGAGGAATGTCCAATGACATCATGTGATCTTGCCCGTATTTTCGCGGTGATTTTTTTGCGGGGTGGTACACTCACCAACCACATACGATTCTAATCAGGTGTTCATCCTTAGCAGAAGCACGTAAAAAACGGTGTATTTATCGAAAAGCTGTTGATCATGAGATTACCATGCAGATTTTCATCTTTTCGTTCGTGTTTTCGAAGCGTTTAGCATAATAAATTGTGCATCATTTCAGCATAGCCTTCCAGACTCAGAAAAAGACGAAATAGATCGAAACGTCAACTTTATAGGAATAAAGAATAGAGCCGCACTTCTAGTTTGCTCAATAAGAATATCGAGAATTATTTGATCAGGGCCGAGGTTAATAAGAAGTCAGTCGTGGGGATTGCCACTTCTTCAAACAACAGGACTTCGTCGACTATAGAAGATGTAGAATTTTCGTGATGGAAATGCTAAACCAGTACCTCGCTGGAAAATGTTTGATTCTCAAGACCGACTTTCCTTTTAATTTCGGCATTGATCAATAGTCTACTTTTTCCTCGATGAACAAATAGGAGGCTGTTATTGCAGCCCTCGGCGTTAATCAATCCCTGGGGGATGTGCCAAGTATTCGCCTTCATTAAACATTGTTAGAGGTGATTGGATGCATATCTAGCCTACACAATAACTCAGTTTGGCTTGCCAATGTAACGAGTCAGTGCTTCTATCTTAACGAAGAAGCCTGGTACCTATTTGTTCAGTCCAAAGATATGGAAGGCTTGGTGAACCTGGGGCGCAGGGTCGAATCCACGTGATTGCAGGGCATCCCTAACTATTGCACTGCACTCGTCCTATTTTTGTTACAGCACTTATTAATTCACATCAGCACATGAATAAAAATTTATGCATTATGTTTTATCTGTTGAGGTCATGAAAGTGTTGGTTGAGTAGATTACATGTCAATTTGCTCTTCTAGGATCTGAAGGAGGCGAAACCGCCGAAATATTAGCTATTTTGAAAAATGCCGTTATGACAACAACGTCCTTGGTTATTAGGAAAAAGAGAAGTTTAAATCTACTCCTAAGCTTACTATTAGCTGATATACATATATTTATGGAGAGAGAGACAGAGTTGAAGACTAAAACGTGGGTTCTTAGAGAGAGGGAGAGAGGGTGGAGAGGAGGGAGAGGGAGGAGAGAGAGAGTAGTTTAAGATCAGAAAGCGGATTCTTCTTTGGAAAGCCAATTAGTATCCTTTATTATTCAATTAAGGTGAGGAAAATTTAGACGTTGGCTTTATTTTAAAACTGGCTCTTCTAGAAAAAGACTCTTCTGTGGTCAGAAATTTTCTTCATTTTTAGACATATCCTTACGAACCTGCACACTTCTTTTGACAAATCCTTCCAAAACAGTTTTACGCATTCGTTCAAACGAAAACGAACGATAAGTGCAAGCCTCGTGAGCAGAAACTCCAGGCAGACATGTCTTCTCATAGTAGAAATTGTTCGCTGAGGGATTCGCTGTTAGCTGGCTCGTCCCTGCAGTTAGTTTAACATAGTTCTATGTGTCATTTCTCTGACGCGAAGCAAACTCCATACTGGAAAACCACATCGCTAACCGATAGGAGTCTGATTCCCGTAATTTTTGTCCTATAGGAATCGTATAGCCAGATTCAACACATGTATAACAAATAAACTATTGAGGATTCTACAAAACCACCTGCTGGTGAAGCAGCATCGTCAAAGAAATAGCAAGTCTCACGACCGTCGAAGTTGAACGAAGCGCAGACTCGCTGAGCACCGGTGGTGGGTTCGATGTTGTTGCGACAATATTGGGCGCAGGTGAGATCGTGACCTGAACACGGCGTTCACCGGCGTGTGTAGAAAAAGACGCACAATTAGAACATATAGAACGGTCTCATAAAATGTAACTCTTTCAAAATATTTCGAAACCGACTTTCCTTTAGCCTCGGTATGACTAACCAATATGCGTTCTTTGCTTGATAACCTTACACAAGGTTAAATATCTTTCAAAATAGTTTGGAAACATGATATTAAACTGCCGATGCATTCTATTTAGCTTTACTAACATCTTATCAACCTACTGGTTCAAATTGGTGGGATCCGATTCTGAATCGTCTTGAATTCAAACACAAATGCAAATGGTATACGCAGTACTTAGTTGAATATGATATGCCTATGCATAGAAACATTTTTGTCATAATTTGGAAACAACTCGATCGAATAGATTTCTAAAAGCCTTTCTTTGCGCTTGGTTTCATTGTCACCTACTTTCTCGTCTGTAGTGTCAATTTCTTTTCGGAAAAGACAAATTAGTCGGAGAGAACGCGTACCGGCAGTGGAAACGACTACTGGTGTGCCATCCAGGCGTGCACGGGCTATACGAACGAACGCTGTCGTCTCTTGACTGGAGCACTCGAAAACGGCCAGGGCTGTGGAGCTCAATGCCAGCATAAGTGCTACTTGTAGCATGTCTGAAGCAAATAGCCAAAATTTTTCAAAAAATGAACCATTGAATGTGAGCAGTGAATGAAAGGTGGATTGACGACAACTGGGACACTCATGTTACAATTCTTCTGCTTCTGCTTATAGCTTAGCGATCAGAAGCACTCAAGTAACGGTTGTAAAGCTTAGGCCGTTGAAGGCAGAGAATAAAAAAATAATCCACTTAAAACCATGCATTTGACTAGGCCAAAATTTGTTGCGTCGATAGTGAAATTTCTTGCCTAATATTAAATACTTTTTCGTATTGATCAGCTCTACAGATCTTATGTGGATACTAATTCTACAATAGTCTAAGTTTGTGACAAGTAGTATCTTCGGGTTTATAATCGAACGCAGGCAAACAAATGGTTAGACAAAAATAAACGTTAAGAAAGTCTACGAAGAGCGAAAGAACAGTATGTTTTCTAAAAAGACATAAAACAGCGGAAATCAGAAAGTGAGATAACCGCGAGTGATCGTTACCTTGGCTATGCAGTGTCGCGAATAAGAAAGACCCCAATGCCGGTCGGCTTGCAACGAGGCGGACCCGCGCGTCCGCGCGGTGACGTTGTTCTTTCCTGAGCACCTTCGCAGAGAACCTTGACCTGGTTACCCCAAAAAGCACGATTGTCGTTCGCTCTCTAACGTCCCTCTGAGAACCCGTCGTGTACATTAATTTGTACATTAATGATTATCACAGTGCTAATGTATTCTTGTCACAACTTCTTAAGAATGAATGGAATTAACAAATAACAGGAAAAATTGTGGCCGGTGCCGCTATGACTACCATCTGAGAATATCCTTAATGACGACTCTCAGTAATACAGAACACTACTTCCGTCTAGCCCACCACATTTTAAAAAACTTAAGGCTTCTTCATACTTCTATTCTCTTTACGTGTTTCGTTTGCAAACAGTGTCGCTTTAATATAATCGATGAAGATTTCGTGGCCTCTTTTAAGTGAAAATAGGCTAGCTTCTTGATTGATTATATCATTGCTCCCCGTTTGGAAGGATTTATACTAGAACATAAAAGTATAAGGTTTTGACTCAGTAGCCATAAAACCAGATGTTCTCAGCTTTCATTTTGTAAAACGATAAAAGGATTTTACATTGCTCAGTTCTTGAGAAGCCATGCATTCGACTTCATGAAGCATCGTGAAGATAAAAATGCATATCTGACCTATACAATGACTTACGGTAGCCTGTATCAAATCAGCGACTCTATCCTCTCAGGCAAGTTTGCTACCAATTTTCCAACACTGGAAGCATCGAAAGCTTGGTGAGCTCGTGTCACGGCATCGAACCGGAAACCACGTGAACATTGCTATGAATTGTTGCCAGTGCACTACACGCATCCTTTAACTATGTGCAGTGCCGAAAATTCTTGAGCACTCTAGTAGCTGTTAACTAAATCATCGATGTAGTATTATGCTAACGATTCTGCGCGACAAAACAGAGGTCAAGCAACTGCACAATTGCCTTATTGTTTTCACTGATTTCGTTATGAATGAGCCTATCGTGGACTGGAGATTACTACGACGAATCGCACGGATGTAAAAAAAAAACTAGGGCGCGATTAAAGATAGCGAATTCAGTTTGTTGCATCACTTACGAGTTGTCAATCAACTAACCGCGTAATTTTCTGCCATCACAGAAATCGTTGACGTCGTCGATGAATCGGAGACTCAGGGCAACAAATTTCCATCGAACCTACATGGGTCTGCTGCCTTCTGTGATGACGACCTGAGAGCCCCTAACCCATAGCAGGGTTTACTAGAATTACTAGAAAAAGTTACGCTGGATCAGTAGCTAGCGAGTTAATGAGAAAGGATAGGAAGCCTCACTTTACAACCGGAGCCACACCTGAACAGCTTCCACAGGCGATGGATGTATGAAAATTAAATGAATAGAAAAAGTGCTGTGACCTGCCCGATGTCTTTTTCGCCTTTATCACATGAGAATTCGATCTAGACATAAGTTGGAAAAAATTCATCTCATCTAGGAAGAAGAAAAAGACCAGCTGTATACTATGAGAACATTTTGAACGAAATCATAGCCAGACGTGACTGGTGGATTAAAAAAGGCCTCAGCTGAAGACAACAAGCTGATTGTCAAAGAAAAAAGAAGTTTTGAGTTGTGCCGAATTAGCCTCAGTTCTTCAAGTAAGAAGATGAGGTTGCATCTCCATTATCGCAAAGGAGTTGCTCGAGAAAAGCAGGAAAGCGAAGCTTCATCCTACCGAAACATGCTTAACATGACAAACAATAAATGCCACTTATAGGAGAGCTTGGCAAAAACGTATTATTGATAAACAAAAAAAGCTGTAGCAAGCAGCTCGAAAACGCTACAATGTGAAGTGCCTTCGGGTTCCTTGCGGTTCCAATGTTCCACAATCTGCTCTTGTGAACGAGCATGGCATCACTAAAACTTTCCACCACGACATGGAATTTTTAACTGGAAAGTTTTTTACCAACATTTTACGTTCTGTAATCCCGGTTTTTGGCCTAAAATCTACGTTGGTAGAAAACCGCCTAGACTTCCTTCCTCTGAGGTTTACGTTGTGATACAATCCTGAAAGCAGACACTGCTACAGGGCTCGATAATACAACAGCCGACTTTCTCAGAGCTGGAAGCTACAATTTCTATGTGCTTTCCACAAACCATATGACATCCTATCTTTAAAAGGAAAAAGTCTTAGTTCGGTGGAGGATGTCACAAGCGCTCATTCTGCACGTGGAAGGTAAACGAAGACATCTCCCTAGCTATCGCCCGATATGCTTGTTGAGTATACTGTACAAACTCTTTAGGAAGATTACCCTTTCGAGCATACCAAGAACATTGGATGAGGGGCAACTAGTACAGCAAGCAGGATTTCGGCAAGAATTTCGCTGCACAGACCGCATCCGAGCCGTGTCCAGTGTCAATAAAGTTTTTCAGGAGTACACCCCTCCAAAACTTTACTTTTGTCGACTAAGAAAAAGCGTTTCACACTGTTGCAACGAATTCAGTCCTATCACGGCTACGTAGTAGACCTCTCTTACATATAAATTATATTTGACTGTTATCGAAACTGTACTACGAAAAACAAGTTTATCCATCGACCGCTTGCTATGCCCATAGGAAAAGGTGTTCGACAGGGCAAAACCATGTCGTCACTCATCACCATACCGTTTATTACCGCACTGCAGAGATTGTTGAAGTCATTTGGTGGAAATGAAAAACACAAAGGTAACGATGGAAAATTCCTATTAAATCTCTATTTCTCTGACGACATCATCAAAAAAAAGATCGGACTACGCATAAATTGGAAGAGGATATGGTTCATGGAAACCCATGGCGCGAAGGCGAACAGGTCAAACTGGATCGCTTTCTGATTAAGAGATCACTTTCCGTGTTTACCTAAAACGTTCAATGAACATACAGAACAAAACGAAGGAAGAGTCAAACGAACGAAAGCGCTATGGGCCGCATTCGAGCCTCTCAGGGAAACCACCAACCTATTAAAGGACCCGAGAATCAGTGCTCTCCTTTTCGTTTCAACAGTCTTGTCAGAACTCTGTTATGGGCAGAGACATCTGTAGATGCTTTAATTACGTCAACAACACCGAATCGCAGAAGCGAATCCAAATGAAGCTCCAAATTTTGCTCATATCTCAGCGACTTCATTGTTATATTTCACATCTTGTCTTGCCATGCAAAAGAGTTGGTAGTAACTGAAAGTTAGGGCACTAAAACTCAATAAAAAAGATAAAGGATAAAAAAGATAAAAGATAAAGAAAAAGATAAAGCTCTAAGCGCTGGTCAATCTCTGAGGGATGCGCCATGCATTCGAGTTCATTAAACATTGTTGGAGGTGACTGAATGCATATCTGGCATTTACAGTGACTCACGGTGGCCTGCCGATGTATCGAACCAGCGCTGCTTTCCTCCCAGAAAAGTCTGGCAATAATTTACCAACCCCGGAAGAATGGAAGGCTTGGTGAACCATGGGCGTGGAAATCGTCTCCGTGTGTGTTGTAGGGTGGCTCGGAGCACTACGCCACACGCGCATTTTGAAACTCAAGGTGAGTTGTAAACCACTTCCAATCGCTGAAGGCAATGGGTGTGGATAGTGATCAATAGTAAAATGTAGCATATAGCAACAACGTGATGTCTCTAGATTAATGAAGCAAAACCTCTTCAATAACTTGGGTTCTCAATTTGATAAGTACTCTGGTTGCTGAGAATTTACCTTTTATTGTTGAAACAATCAGAATTCATCCATACGAATACGAATTTGCCGTCTTCTTTTTTCGACCTCAGCGAAATCAATGGTGGCCGCATATATAAGAAGAAAATGTCCGCGTTAAAAATGTTAAACTGCCCATTTTGTCAGATCTGATCCAGTTATGAAGTCTGTAATTTGCACTTTGTACAAAATTTTTGGGCTTTGTAGCATGAAAAACGTGAAAAACAAAAAATAATTCAGATATGGATGTCAAGCAGCTCAGAGGGTTTGAAAAATCGATGTGATACCCTTTTGAGTATTGAATCGCTAACCATCGTATGCTATAACGTTGTTCTTAAAAGTTTTGTGATGAATGTGACATCCGGAAAGACTAACCACGGCTTGATCTGGCATGCTGTCAAAGTTTTTCAAATATCTCAAAATCAGAAAACATGAAGGCTTTGAAGATGGTGGGTCAAAGATGATATACCCTATAAACGGCAACAAACTGAAGACTTTAGCTGAAGCAGATCCCCCATAACGGGTTTGAGTGCTAACGTAATAATGAAGGCCAAATTAAGAAATCGTTAAGTTAAGAAGAATCCAAAAGGTGAGCGCGGATTTTCGGGTCTTTCTGCCGGATGATGGTTTTTTGAGAGGCCTGAGTGCGGCTCCAGCTCCTCTACTTCTTTTTTTTAATTCCTCCTTCACGTTACTCTCTGTATATTGAACGCTCAGGTGTACGCACAAACTGGTCTCTGCAATAAAAGAACTATCTAGTTTGACCTCTTACCTCTCTTCTCATCCACCACACATGAAAAAAGCACTCATTAAAAACATGTACCGAACGGCTAGAAATGTGTGCACAGGAAAAGAGGAATGGAAGGAATCGCTAAACCTGGCACGAAAAATAGCCATTTCCAAAGAAAGAGAAGCCACTCGCGTCAGAGGAAAACGTAGGGTTGTTCCCCAAAATAATGTTTCGCGAGTAAGTTCTTTTTTAGATGCCCTTCATATCAAATGAAATAAGTTACTCCTTTAAAAGGTGGTTGAGAAACAGTGATCTGCAAAATTATGCAGCGATTATTGACCTTCCACTCAATACCCTACGCCGTCAGTTAGTTCGAAACATCATTTATGATCATTCGGTGCAGTTCAAAACTGTATGATCTGTACCAACGGGAGAGACCGGGATTGCATGAGTTCAACTACAACATACTTGATATTATGTATGGCATGTGGAGAGGAATGCATTAGGGAAACAGATAGACAACTTTGTGTCTGCATAAAAGAACACCTAGATGGGAAAGTTAAAATTCTTCAAAGCACTCCACTAGGTACTCATAGAGCACAAAAGCACAATGGCAATGATTTCGAAGTGAGTCTTCGTATTCTTGTTGAGCAAACGAGACGTGTTATTTTATTCTTTGTTAACAAACAAGCTGACGTTTCGGCGGATTTCAACTTCCTCAGAACCTGAAAAGGTCAAGTTGACAGCAATCTGTACGCCCAAACATCTCCATAGCCAAACAGAGAAAACGCTAAACGAAGATTTCAATCACATTGAACACAGAATAGCTTCTTTGCACATTCACCGATTTCTATGAACCTTCCACTAAGTATGTCGGGTGAAGACCCACCGGCACAGAATTCACATAGAAGCGTAATGTGCTCCTCGCATCAGAATAACAGGCTTATATACTGCCCAATATCACGCATGATAATGAGGCATCTTCCTCTGCGGTTCATTTTCGAATTTTTGGAATTAATCCAGAACGCCTCGAGAGTTTTGCGCGCTTGCGTTCTTGTTTCCTGTGCGAGCGACCCGTACTTCAAAGTCCTCCCCAATATGTCTCTGGGTCCTATTCGTCTCATTCCTGGACGTGCAAATTAATCTATCAGAAAATTGCTACATTACGAAGTGGTACCAAAAGCGAAATAGCGAAAGCACCTTGGTTCATTACCTCTTCTCTCACTCCTCTCACACGGAAGGAGCACTTGTAAGAAACATGTTTCGAACAGCAACCAACGTGTGCACGGGTAGAGAGCGAAGAAAGGAGTCCCAAAACTTGACACGGCAAATGGTCATTTTTAATGGCTACGAAACTGTAGCTCGCGATAGGTCTAGCGGAAATTCTAGGCCTCCCAACGACAACTCTAGCGATAAAAGGGTCCATTTATCCTATCCTTCGTCATCAAATGATGTAAGTGAAACTATAAAACGCTGCTTAAGAAGGGTGGATCTAGAAAATTCGGTGAACGTAGTCGAAATGCCACTGAGTACTCTTAGGAGCCTGCCAGTTCGTAACCGCCTATACGACCGTCTATATGCAACGCAAAACTGTAATTTGCCCTAACGGTAGGGACAGTTATTGCATGAGCTCGGGTACAGTTTGTCTGATCTTCTGTAAAGCGTGCGGGAACGAATACATTGGCTAAACGGGTAGACCCCTCTGTGTCCGCATAAAAGAAAACCTAGCCGGCAGACGTACACCAAATACCCCAGACACGCATAGGATCTAGGGACATAACGGGGAGGACTTTGAAGTACGTGTCACGATCCTCGCACAGGAATCGAGAACACAAGCGCACAAAACTAAAGGCATTCTGGATTAATTCCAAGAATTCGAAAATGAACCGCAGGGAGGAATGCCTCATTATCACGTGTGATATTGGACAATATATAAACCTGTTATTCTGATGCGAGGAGTACATTATGCTTCCATATGAATTCTGTGTGTGTTCTTCACGCGACATACTCAGTGGAAGTCTCATAGAAACCATGACTGTGCAAAGCTGTGTTCAATGTGATTGAAATCTTTGTTTGGCGTTTTCTCTGTTTGGTAATGGAGGCGTTTGGCGGAATAGATTCCTGCCAACTTGACCTTTCCAGGCTCTGAGGAAAGCGTAATCCGTCGGAACGTCAGCTTGTTCGCAAATAAAGAATAAAATAACACCTCGCGTTTGCTCAAAAAGAATACGAAGAATTGCTTGATCATGCCGAGGTTAATAGAAAGTCGGTCGTGGGATTTGAAGTGTGTCCGGATTGTGGTGCAGGAATCGAAAACATCAGCGCGCAAGACTCTTGAGGCGTTTTGGATAAATTTCAAAACTCCAAAGATGAACCGGCGAAACGAATGCCTTGCTATCACTCGTCACTTAGCACAATTTCAGCAAGTCGATTTTTTAAGCTGAGTGAATTTCATTCGGGATCCCACACTAACAATACATACTGCTGGTACTGCACCTAACAGAACGTTGAGTAGTTTGTTGGTCAATATGGCATTTATTTTAAAGCTTGATCATCATTAATACTGCAAATATTTCACCGAATATAAGACTACTGTTACATTACATACGTCTGGGCACTGAGGAAGGCGAACTTGCCGAAAAAAAAACGTTAGCCAACGACCAACCACACCAACAGCAACGACAAGAACGAAGACCTATGCCAACCTCACACCAGCTCAAAAAAATCAGTTTATAAGATCTTATAAATAAATTTATCTAGTTTAAACTAATCGCTGTCGCACTATGGGTTTTTTACGAGCTGGGTCTTCATCCGATTAATACCTATTTGGATCTTTTTTCCCACTTCATTGAGTTTATTGATAATCGTCTCTACTTCGTTGGTATTTATTGAGAAGAACATGATGCCTTGGGCAAAGCGAAAGTTTGATAGGAATTTTCCATCAACATCTGTGCATTTCCCATCACCATCGAGTGACTCAATATCCACTGCGGTACTGCTGGAAACAACTTTGACGATATGCTCTCGCCTTTTCTACCACCTTTTTTTATAAGCAAAGCAAGCGGTCGATGTAAAAGCCGTATTTTCGTAGTGTAGCTCCGATAACAGTCAATTAGATTTCTTCTATAAGGCGGATTCACCCAATCCTAGGTCAACGAGCGCTGGTACGATTGCATTCGTTTCGACAGTGTTAAACGTTTTTTCACAGTCGACAGAAGTATTGACTTGAGAGAGGTGGTACTCCTGAAAAACTTCAGTAACCCTGGACACGGTTTGGATGCGTTCTACGCAGTAAAATCCTTGTCAACACTCTGCTTTCTCCAGTGGTTGTTTCTCACCCATTGTTCTTGATACGCTCTATAGAAGAATCTTCGCAAAGAGCTTGTAGAGTGCACTTAATAAGCATATCGGACGATAGTTACGAGGATTCATCTGGGTACCTTTCTTGGGTCGGGTGACCATGCGCGACGTCCTCTACTGGTCTGGGAATTTCTTCTTTCGAAAATAGGTTGTAGCATGATTTGCGAAAAATGCATGCAAATTGTGGCCTCCAGCACTAAGAAAGTCGATGGTGATCTTATTGGGTTTGCAAGTATGCCTTTTTCATGTTTTCTATCGTAGTTCGAAACTCAGAGCGGGTATGTGCAAATAACATATCGGAGTATCCCAAGCTACCAGAAAACAATTTGCCTATATCAATTTTGAAAGTGTTAACAGTGCAAAAGATAATGTCGTCATCTGAGATATTGAAGCAGTCGGCGATTGACTGGAACAACTCGTCTATGGAGGTGAAGTTGAAGATGAACGCTGTGGGAGAACCATGCGCCAGTTGACAGAAAACTTCAGATTGAGAGCAACGACAGCTAGAGGACTGCACTCAGTTGCGTTTCCGACACTCCACGGTGGATGCAAAGGTTTCAGCAATCTTGTCGCCCTGTATGCTACTACGACATTAGCATCCAAATCCGTTCTCTTAAACATTGAAGCATCTTCGGGAAATTTCTTTGTTAATCCTGCCATAGCCCTCAGCTTTTTAATCGTGTCGAACAGTTCGGAGTGAACCACTGGTGGAATGCGCGCATTCAACGATTTGCTATCATCTGAAATATCGAGCGTGGCCTTGGATGGCAGTTCTGTGACCATTCCAGGTGGTGTGCAGATAGCAACAGTATTCGGATTTTTGAGAGCAACCACATCATGCGTTCCATTCCTTTCTTCATTGCCATCTTCTTTTTTCACACTCTTGTTTACCTTGTTCACGTCATTTGGGCTGGTGTCTATAAAAATTTCCGAGTCGAAGAAGAAGAGATCTGCAACAGAGTCCGATGAGAGCGTCGATGAGACTCGGGACAGTGCCGAACTGTCCATAGGCTCCGGTTCAGACGACGATCCTTTGGTGTCAGTTTGAGTTGGGACATTCGGCCGCTGTTTCTGTGCAATGGATGGATTCCATGGAAACCTTATTGCTTCCTTATAATCCTTAAGTGGAAGCGGTTTTCTAAACCAGGCACGGTTTACCGACTTCTACCGTCGTCGGGGTCGACTTCGTGATCCGAAAACTATGGCTCCGTGAAATCCTCTTAAAGCTATACTAGTGGCTAATCTTTTCTACTGACTTCTTTACCAATATGGCTTTGGGATACTACGGAAACAAGCGTCGTTCACGTTCTCGTACTATGAACCGCAACGCTTGAATGAGGGTCCCGCAGTGGACTTCGTTGCCGTGCACTCAAGGACTTCCAAACTCGGGCTCTGTACCAGGGAACAGTACATGTGAACTCTGCAATACTCCTTTATTTGCCACTAGGATACTCCTAGAATAGTCCTTTCGACTGCACGTTCGATAACGCGGAGTGACCTTTCATTCTGCTTACGCAGCGACCAGGTTTCTGAAGCATATGTTAGGGCAGAAAGTGCCGTTGAGTCGAAAACGTGCGCATGGAGTCGGGTGTTCTTTGTTCTCTTCACTACATCTTCGATGCTTTTGAAAGCTCTCCAGGCTGCTCGTTTCCTTCTGCTCAGCTTTGGAGCTCAGCCGTTCATCACATTGATTTCCCGATCTAGATAGACATAACTGGAGCATTCGGAGATATTGGCTCCGTTGAGAGTGAATGGGGCATGCGAAACCAATCCGTTCTTCATGAACATCGCTTTTGTGAGATTTAGCCGAAGACCAATCTTTCCACAGGCTTTATCAAAGTCGTCAAGCATACGTTTCGTTTGGCTAATATTTGGTGTTACAAGGACGATGTCATCAGCAAAGCGAAGATGGTGTAACTGCAGACGATCGGTTTTCACTTCCATATTATCTCATTCCAATGTTCGCATGACGTTCTGGAGCGTGGCGGTGAATAATTATGGGGAGATGGTGTCGCCTTGCCTAACCCCTCTTTTCTCGTCGTTGTTAATATAACTGTAGAATGGTGATACCTTGACCGTAAAATTTTTTTACAGCTCACGAAAAATTTTTATGTACTGAGCAGAGAGTAGCTTGACTTTCAAGGGCTTCCAAGACTGCTTTTATCTCAGCTGAATCAAAGGCCTTCCGTAAGTCGATGAAAGAGAGGCAGAGGGGTTCTTTTTACTTTCACGGTTCTTCAATGTGTCTTGTTATCGTGTGGATGTGGTCTATCGTAATAAATCCTTTTCGAAACCCTGCTTGCTTAGATGGTTGCCCTTCGTCCAGTGTTCTATCAAACCTGTTTAGGATCACTCGAGTTAAAAGTTTGTAGACGACAGACAGTAAGCACAGTGGTTGATAGTTGCCGATACCGTGCAGGTCACCTTTCTTGAACAATAACACGGTCTTGCTGGTCTTCCACTGAGTAGGGACCTCTTGTACTCAGACAGGTAACGTGTAAAGAGCCGAGCTAGTGTGTTTACGAGGACTGGCGGAAGGTTTTTTAGGTGTTGGGTTTTATCTTGTCCGGACCTGGTACTGTTCGATTGTTCACCGACGAAATGGCATATCGAATTTCGGAAGGAGAACAGGTGGTACAATATACCCATCCTCCTTTATTTCATATGACGGAAGGTGGACGTGGCTATCGAAGAGATCCGAGTAGTATTAGTGAATAACTTTTTCCATTGCCTTTCTGGACGCTGTAACTGTTCCGCCTGGGCGTTGGAGTTCAATCATTTTGGTCTTGTAATTGGTAAAGCTTCGGTGGGCTTTGCGAATGCTTTTCCCAGCCTCAGCAGCTCCTACCATTACTGCTGCTCTTCCCTCTTTAAGATCTTCTTTTACCGCTTGCCTGCTTTGTTTTGCAAGTTCGGACGTTAGTTCGCGGTTGCCTGCAGTTCGAGAGAATCCACGCTGGCGTATCAGCTTGAGTGTCTCTGGAGACAGACGTCTTTTGGTGACTTTCAAACTACTAGCTTTCATAGCGCTAACGTGAAGACGTTGAATGAGCCGATCGTATTTCTGGTCGATGCTATCGACAACGGCATTTTCCCAATAGAAATCTCCAATGATGACCTTGAAGAATGTGTGGTCTTCTCTGTAGAACTTTTCCAAGTCCATACAGAACGCTTTGATTTCTTCTTCGTCATAGTTCGATGTCGACGCGTAAACAACGCAGATCGTTAAAGCCGAAATTGTTCTACGGCTTTTTAATCGTGAACGTCCGAATCGGGTTGTAAGTTCTTCAAATGAATCGATGTTCATGGACAAACTCGTTTTGACGAGAACGCCGACGCCGCCGACTCCTCTACTGTCGCATGTTCCGAGGAACGGTTCTTCTCCGGTGACATAGACTGGTGTCTTCTCGTCTCGGCCAGGCCAATGACGTTGTACCTTATCCTTCTTGCTTGCATGAGGAAGTCTTCTATCGAGGACTCGGATGCAACTTTACTTGCATTATAGGTACAGATCGTCACCATAGCTCTTTAAAATCCAGGCAGCTTCCTTGCTCTGAAATTTTGACAGCCTCCCCGTACTCGTCATACTCAACGCTGAAAAATTGGGGACTCTTTCGGGGTCAGGGGAATAAAGCTCGTTTTTTTTTAAACTGTGTTTAGCATTTTTGATACCCACGTGTAGCTTGCTGGGCTCTGAACGTGGGAGCTGGGTATACTCACAGGTAGCTTGCCAATTTGTTGGAGGCGACTCCTAACCGCCTCCCATATACTTCACTCTCACTTGATTGCAGACTTTTAGCCGAATTCACTCATAGAATACAATCCGCATAAGCAAGAACGCACCCACACACGCATGCATGAATACGCCTAGCAAATACAGAAAGTCTGTGCCATATCAGCGCAGCAGAAACAGAGAGCCCATCCCCTGGATCCACCTGCGTCTCAGGAGAGCAAAAGGCGCTTTTGGTCCGTGATTAACCCCCTATCCGCCATCTGTGGACGCGCCACGTAGCCTCGCGACTAACCGGCTCGAAATCCCTCATATGAGGGAAATTCGTGGACTTTTCTCCTATACTATAAAAATCCTCTATTACTGCGATTCTTAGAGATGAATGTTTGAATGGCCTATTTTTGTGAAGATTTCGTTGGTTCCAGCACGTTTCCCGCTCGGCTGTTATGTTTCTGGTTTCCCGAAGAATTACATTTGAGCTTTTGGGAAAGTGGTTCTGAAGTGGAAGAATTGCCGCAAAACCGTCTACCGTGGATTAGAAAACCTTTACCAACTTGCTGCTAGGTTTCCCTACCAGAACGGTAGTGGTATTTGACAGCGATTAACTCTAGCAGTGTTTGCTTTCTTAATGCTCACTTAAAGAGTTAAATGGTTTAGAGACTATTCTCTGCCACGTACAGAATGTTCCGTATCTCTTTAAAGAATTCATAATCGCAGTCTTCTTGAACTAGCTCTATAACTTTTCATCATATTTGTGAGAGTACCTGCGGGTAGCACAGTAGCAGAGATAGCATTCAATGGTACACGCATGATCTCTTGCCTTGACAGCGGCCGGATCAACCAAGCCTTCCACCTCTATGGAGTCGAAAATCCGGTAGCAGACTATTCTGGTAGCCTCTCGCCGCTCCACGAGAGTAGTGAATACCATTGGTAAACACATGGAAGCAGCATAACCAGACTATTCCATGAATCCAGGGATAAATAGACCAGCACATTCATAGACAAAATCAACGTTTTTAAGCAGCAGCCGAGGGCACATTAATCTGAATTGATTCACGTATGGATGCGAAGAAAACAATCGAATAAAGTTCTGGGACATTCAAAATATATGATATCGGGTCAGATACAAAGAAAACAAACTACAAGGTACAAGAAATTAATGATACAGCAGTTTATTCATTGTTCCTTATCGCTATGTACCCTATCTCTGCTTGTTAATCGTATCTTGTTTATATAAAGGTTAATGTTCATTCTTTGGACTGGCTTTCTTTTAAACTCGACATTAACCAATATTACGCTTTTTTCTTGACAAGCAAACGCGACGTTCTTAACAGCAAGATTCATCCAGTACAATGCTGGATAACTTCTCAGCGGTTTAACCTTCTTCAGAGTCTGGGAGAGTCAAATCGACAAGCAGTCCACACTGTCAAACACCATCATAACCTTAGCAGACAAAACCTAATGCATATATGCTTATTCGCATAATGACCAGTTTTTCCTAAACACTTAGCCATTTTTTATTTTTAAATCCTCAAGCTACCATCCACCCGCACACTGTCTCACATAGGTGAAGACTCTGTATGGCTCAGGTCAAAAAATCGATCTGATATATGGCCTGAGATCACACGTGCTTATGAGGTATTTATTCTTGCGTTTACTTCTGAGGTTTTGGATTTTTGGAGTTTATCCAAAACGCCCCAAGACGTTTACGGACCAAAGTTTTAGGTTCCTGTACAAGGGTTATGGTATCTATTTCAATGTCTCTGTCATGTCTGTGGGGCCATTGCGCGCCCAGTGGAGCACTTTGTTTAACATTACTCTTGCCGTGTAGATGGTCTTTTATGTGGACTCTAAGTGGTCTGCCCGTTTAGCCAACGTATTCGGCTGCACACGCTTTACAAGAGATTAGGTCCACCGCACCCGAACTCATACAATCACCGTCCCTCTCGTTAGAGCAAATTGTGCAATTGCGCCTGGAGTCACCTCTTATTGAGATAGCTGGCATGCCTTTATCTAAATATCTTAAAATGAGGAAATGGACAATCTTTATGAGGAGTTCGTAGAAGATGCATGGAAAAGAAATCTAATTGTGCTCATGAAGACTCTTTTGTTTCTCGTTTTTTGTAATGGCTTCTTTTTTGATGGAAAGATTTATACTGCAACCTCCCACCGTTTTACCGCCTCATCGCGGCTGATTAGAATGTGCTCCCGGCCTGTGGGTTACGATGTGCATCGAGGAGATTCGTCTTTCCAGCAGGGTCTCCCAAGCTGAGAAGGAATCCGACGTTTCCATCGGAAAGCCCAGTTATGAGCAAACCAACACCAGGATCCACCATAGTTCGAGTAACAAATTAGTCGCATGGTGGCAAATCTCCTTCTGATCCACAAGGGCTGCCACTGCCTGTCGTGGTGACAACGTGGGGCAAACTTTGGTCGAGCACCTCATGACTCCAGGGAACCATAGCAGCTAAGCTAGCAAAACTCCGAAAAAATGAAGATTATGCTGGGGTCCGCAAAACCAATATGGGCGGGACGTCCAAGTATCAAAGTACTATTAGTATGGTTGGGTATTCAGGGTCATCAAAATGCTTGGTCACAAAAAGGCTTAGACCGTCACAATGTGCCTCTCAGACGAGTGTGTTTAAGATCAGTGCGTTTTTTGTAGCCATTACTTCATATTCCTAACTCATATTTTGAGAACATTCCACTATAAACATCTTTTTTAAAAACACATGCCGCAACCTTTCTTCCACTCCAAATTCAAAATGTTCCGAATTCCTGACAGATTTTCATCTTATTGGCATGTAGTTCCCACTCAGATAAGCAAGCTAGAGTACACTTAGATACTTGGATGGCCCACCCTCACCGGTTGTGCGGGCCCCAGCTTAATTTCCAATTTTTCGGAGCTTTCCTGTTTTAGCCATTATGGTTTCCTGGAGTCGTGGGATAAACCAGACCAAAGTCTGCCCCAGGTTGTCACTCGCCACCACAAGTCGGCGCCCATGTGAATCAGAGGAAGATTTGCCACCAAACGACTAGTTCGATACCAGGACGGTAGTGGCCCGTGTTATTGGTTTACTCTCACCTGAGCTTCCTAATGGAAACGCCGCGATCTTTCACGGTTCGGGAGAACCTTCCGGGATGATAAACTCCACGTCTGCGTATTGCAGCCCGACACCCATGAACTCCTCCCAGCCACGATGAGGCGGTAAACCGTTGGAAGATCACACGGGCGATAGCATAACTATTTTATTACTACCAAGATCGACTTTCTATTAACCTTGGCGTTAATCGAATAAATCGCTGTTTGTTTGTTGAGTAGACGTGCGGTTGTTAACGACAAGATTCATTAATTGCAATGATGGCTGACGTTCTGGCGGTTTGGCCTTTTTCAGGACTGGAAGAGTCAAATTGACAAGCAGTGTCTTAAGTCAAACACTTTCATAAGCTCAACAAATAAATGTTAATATATTGTTTTTTAGTTCAACTCTTCTAGGCACTAAAAAAGCCGAACTCGCCGAAGCGTCAGCCAACAGTGTACAGAATAACCCTTGTTCTCAACATCCTCGCGTCTGCCCATCAAGAATAGAGGGACTCAATGTGCTATTATTTGCCCGGTTCACAACGTCAGACTCACGCAATTGAAAGGGTTTTACTGACAAAGTTTACTCAATAAGCGTTTGAAGGAGCTGAATACACTTTCTTTCTGTAGGCACTTCGTCCATGATTTGCATGGCAGCGAATTAGTCGCATTGCTGGAAATCTTTCCCTAATCTACAAGGGCGACGACTGCCTGGGGTGGTGACGACCTGGGGCAGACTATGGCCAGGCCGTCCTTGGGACTCCAGCGAGCCGCAATGGCTAAACCAGCAAGTCTCTGAAGAATTGAAATCATGCTGGGGCCCGCACAACCAGTGATGAAGGGGTGTCAAAGTATTCAAGTTGTTATTGCGTCAAGCAGTTGAGCGGTACCTCTCTTCACGCTGTTTGTCGCAGCTTGATCACAAAAAGTAAGAAAAAAAGACAAACGGTTTCTTTTGACAGGCATTGCAAAGCCTTAAACGTAGGTTGTGAAGTTAAAAAAGAAAGTACAATAGAACAAATTCGTATGACTTTTCTATAAAGCAACAAGAGATGATAAAAATACCACTTTCGTTTACGAGCGTTGATTACATTCTTAAACGGTCCCACGACAGCTCCCAGACTGCTTAATTTTGAGCTGCTTAGATTTTCCTTTTCTGATTGAAAATTTTCAGTTTTCCTCTACGAATATTCTATGACCAGTGTTTAAAGCCTGTCATATGAGGTATGGGACGCGTGTAGCGCAGCGATTAGAGGCGCACACCTGGTCGCTAGTTCGATGGCACCTCCCGGGCTCACCCAGTCTCCCACCCCTTCAGGCTCAGCAGTTGGCACCAGACTTCTCTGATACGAAGGTAGCACGGACCTAACTTATTAATATAATATAAAAAAGTATAACTTATCAGACCATCGAAAGTCATTTTACAATGTAGATATGCATTCAAAGGCGTTCAACGTTACTTAATGAAGTCGCGCGAATGGCGCTCACCTCAGAACATGCTATCCTGGATTATCAAGTTAACACACATTTGACAAACAACTTTTATCCGAATGACGTTTCGGAGCGTTAACCTTCGTTAGAGCTGCGAAGATTGGGATCGATCTGACGTTCGTCTTTGCGACATGGGTTTTCGTTACCACATCGAGTCAAATCTTCTGTAGGAAAGCATTACACGAATCTAAAAAATGTTGAATAATCCTACTGAGATTTAAAGCCGATTGTGAAGAGATCAGTATTCACAGTCGTAACACGTCATAGTTTCCTGATAAAAGAATAGAGACACAGCTTCAGATTCAAGCCATACAACTGGGCACTGCTGTACATAAATGGTGATTATAGCAAAGGAATTTTTTTGTAATCCTTCGTATTTTTGTTGAGCAAACGCGAGGTGTTACTTTTATTCTTTATTCACGAACGAGCTAACGTTTCGGCGGATTTCGCCTTCCTCAGAGCCTGGAAAGGTCAAGTTGACAGCAATCCATTCGGCCAAACACCTCCATAACCAAAAAGAGAAAACGCTGAACCGAGATTTCAGTCACATTGAACACAGTTTTGCAGACTCACCGCTTTCTATGAGGCCTCCACTGAGATAACGGCAAAGCATTTTGAAGATGCTGCACTTTATCGCCCATCATCTGAGAAGGAATTTAAAAGTAAATACCGAAAATTGAACCACGAATGGGTCAAAATGGCAATGGCTGCTGGTTTAAAATTATCAGTTACCTCTCAACTAAAAATTGACTTACCAACGTGTCCCGTCTTGTACTTGCTTATAAGAACTCATAAGTTAGTATCCAGCGATGATCTTGCGTCTACCGATCCATCATTTTTTAAGGTTAGACCTATCATTAGAAGTGTAGACGGGCCAATGTGTAGGATAACGTGGTTTTTAACCCTAATATTTACCCAGTTGTTAAAACACATTCCAGCCCATCTTACGAATACCCATATGTTTCTGGATTGTCTGCGCACTGCGGAGCTCAGCAGCGCGTACGTGATGGAGTCCTTCGTCGTTACCGCCCTTTATACAAACGTGTCGAATGACTCCGCAATGCAAGCCATATTCGAACTCCTTATACAACACGAAGGAGAAATAAACATGTATGGCTTCAAGATAGAGCACTTAATGACACTCTTAAAAGAATGATTGTGCTGCCAAATTTTCAGATGGTCAGGAAAGTACTTCAGAGTATATCAAGTTCATCCGAGACAAGCCGTAGGATAAATGGCTTCCATTACCTAACGTCCAAATTAACCTGTCAAAAATAGCTACATCACAAAGTGGTAGTGAAAGCCAAGCAGCAAAAACATCTTGGTTCATTACCCCTCCTCCAGAGGAGTCCCGAAACTTGACACGGCAAATAGTCATTTTTATGGCTATGAAACTGTAGCTCGGGATAGGTGTAGAGGAAACCACAGGCCTCCCAACGATAACTCTACCAATAGAAAGGTCCCGTTTATTCCACCCTTTATCTCAAATGGTGTAAGTGCAGCTATAAAACGCTGTTTAAGAGGAGCCGGTCAAGAGAATTCGGTAACGATAATTGAAGTGCCACCGAGTAATCTAAGACGCCAGCTAGTTCGTAACCGCTTATATGGTCGTCTATGTGCAACGCAAAAGTGCATAAATTGCCCCAATGGTAGAGACGGTAATTTCATGAGCTCGGGTATAGTTTATCCGATTACCTGTAAGGCGTGCGGAGACGAATAAATTGGCGAGACGGGCAGAGCCCTCTGTGTCCGCATAAAAGAACGCCTAGTCGGCAAACCTCTACCAAAAACCCCACTAGGCAAGCATAGGACCCAGAGAGATAACGGGGAGGGCTATGGGACTATGAAGTACGTGTCACGATCCTCGCACAAGAATCGAAAACGCAAACGCGCAAAACTCTCGAAGCGTTCTGAATTAATTCCAGAAAGCCGAAAATGAACCACAGGGAAAAGTGCCTCATTATCATGGGTGATATTGGGCAGTATATAAGACTGTTATTCTGATGGGAGAGGCACAATACGCTTCCATGTGAATTCTATGCGTGGTCTTCACGCGATATACTCAGTGGAAGCCTCATAGAAAGCGGTGACTGTGCAAAGCTGTTTTCAATGTAATTGAGATCTTGGTCCAGTGTTTTCTCTCTTTGGTTATAGAGGTGTTTGGCCGAATAGGTTGCTGTCAACTTGACCTTTCCAGACTTTGGAGGAAGGCGAAATCCACCGAAAAGCCAGCTTATTCGTGAATAAGGAATAAAAGCAACACCTCGCGTTTGCTCAACAAGAATACGAAGAATTACTTGATCAATGCCGAGGTTAATAGAAAGTCGGTTGTGGGAATTTTTTTGTTTCCTTAATAAGCGTGAGTTTATCATTTAATAGGTTTTGTTACGGAGAGGTGAAAGAACTTGCTTCAACTTTCGATTAGATCCAACTTTCACGCACCACAGAATAATGGTACTGTAGAAATACAAGGAAAGCGTATAGCGCAGTGCTCGGTGGCACTCTGCAATACAGATTGGATCGATCCTCGCGCCACAGGCTCAGCATGCCTTCCATCCCTTCGGGGTCGGCAAATTGGTACCAGGCTTGTCTGGTAGGACAGCAGCACTAGCTCGATACATTGGCAGCCCACCACGAGCCATCGTAAAAGCCAGTTTTGCATTCATTCAACTCCAACGATGGTTAATGAAGTCGAATGCATGGGGTATCCCTAAGCGATTGATCAGTGCAGAGAGGTTTGTCCTTTGTGTTACAAAATTATTAAGTTTAAATAACTTTCCTTGGTAGTTATGGATTAGTCGTCCACTCAGTCGCGTCGTCTGGGGATTTCTCTTGTTTGTTAGAAGAGACTTCAAGAAAGACGTGCTGTGAGAAAACGCGGAGCGAGATGCCAGGGTCTCTTCAGGGTCTTCAATTCTAGGCATCCGATTTTTTACTTTATTTTATTGCCAGCTAATATTTACACAGTGATATTTCGAAAAAAGTTAAGCATTGTTTTCAGCGTCAACTATGCTAAAATTGCACATGATCATAACAAAATCCCTCCTTTATGGATGAAAAAATTCCTCTCATTTCATTGATATGAGTCAATATGAATCGCTTTAATTAAGCCTTATTCTTTGCAAAAATTTCTTGATACAAACGAGTGCCTGAAGCAGAAGAAGACTGAGGAATCATAGAAAAGTTGATTTTTTAATCGCTAAACAGTTTTCTACTCCAAAAGCTGGAAAAGTAAGCAAATTCTAGCTCATCGATGACCAAGCGGCTGGCCGTTTGTTGCCGACAAGAATCGACAGCGAGAACCGCAAATCTTGAGCCTCGGTTGAAGTAACCCTATTAAATATCTTGTGAACATTTAGTGGGTGCATGAGAGAATGATAAAGATGTGGATCATCTCTTCGCATCCTTATTTAATTAAAATAAATATGTCATACGTCAGTGAACCATTATAATGCGAGTGCATTTTTCGAATGTTAAAGTTGTTGAATGATGCGTAACGCTTCTTCTTACCTGATACTTGAAAGGCCCGACCTCACTGCCTGTGCGGGCCCCAGGTTAATCTCTATTTTCCGGAAATTTTCTAGTTAAGCCATTGCGGTTCTCAGGAATCTTGAGTTCAACCTAGCGAAAGTCTTCTCCAGGTCTTCACCACCACAGGCAGTCGAAGTCCTTGTTAATCAGGGCGAGATTTGCCACCACACGACTTTGATACCAGTACGGTGGTGGATCCTGGTATTTTTCCTGGTAACGTTTCTTCATGGTGAAAAAATTTGGGACTAGTGGTTTTGATGCAAACGTCCAAACTAACAGGTTTCTACTTGGTTATGGCAAAATGGAGCACCAAACTCTTTCCTCAACTGAATTTTTATCGAAGGTGAGTTGTGGTAACTATTTGCCGGAAGTCAGAAAGAGGCTATTTCAAGAATAGTGATGGAACGCTTAATTATTACAAAAAAGTCAAATAACTTCGAGCTAGTGAATCTGCAGAAATCAAGTGAAACAGTTAATAAACTCTGACGCATACGGTTTGAATCGCATAGGGTGAGACGACACTTTCTTTGACCGCCGACTTCTTCATTCTTCAAGTTTGTCCACGATATACACCAAGGGAACGCTTTAAGCAACTATGGGCAACGTAAAACACCGTAAACGGCAGCGGCGATCTCTAAAGTTATTTAATAGAAAAGAAAATATGAGTAGTCATTTAGTAGTTTAAAAATGTCAGCCATTCTGCAAACAGTGTCAAATTTCTTTCTTCCTCCTCATTTTCTTTTGCTCCCACTACCAACACACTTGTCATAGCAACAGTGGAGTTCTCAGATGTTTTTCATAAATTATGACTTATGAACCTGTAGTGCACAGGTTTTCTGTGCGTGTGAAATGAAAATTTCGAGTAGCAACCGAAGCCACAAGTGAAAACTTGGAAGACCTTCGTGGACGATAGATGAGAGGGAACCAATTGGATATGAGAAGTTCTGTGAATCGCACAGTAGACGTGAAGGCGGATCAAATAAAATAAAGTAAAATAATTGACTAGGAATGTGTTAACTTTGCCTATTGAAGCCGGGTTTTATAATACGATACCGTACTGGGAGGTACTACTTTTGCATTCTTGTACAGCGTGCACATGCGTAAAAACAAACATAGAAGAGAACTCCTCTTCTTATTGCTGACCAAGAAATCAAGAGGAACTGCGAACGCTGAAAAAATAAGCATTACATGAAAATTGGTAGGGAAGGCGGTGTAACACGCAGCAGGAATAAACGGAAAAAGCAGTGCGAATGAATTAAGATGTAATGAAAAAATAAAAATTTAAGAAGAGCTGTACGTAGAGACAAATTTGGCGAAGACGAAGAAAACTGAGACAAAAGAGAAAACTAAGCTGAGAATTGTTTGACAAATGTCACATTGTTGCCCAAATAGAAGTAGAAGGCTCACCGAACGCAAGTAGTATTCGCAGAAAAATTAGTGAAAACTATAATGGCAGTGACAAAAGTAACCCCTTGAAACGTCATGGAATCAGCTGTCAACCAGTAATTTACGGTTGAATATTGATCGAGACTCTCGAAATTTCTTTGATTCTCTTGTAACTCAAAATTATGTTCATTCTACAAAATTCCTTGAGAGTCTCATTGCTGAAATAATCAGTATATATGTTCAAAAAAGTTTCTGCTCGTTTATGATGATTGTTTTCGGCGGAACACTTTTATTGAGCCGTGCACTCAAGTGAACGTCGCTTCGTAACGTCGGGCCCTTGAGTGAAATTACCCATCAGCGTTTGCGGTGAATTGCGGTGGCTCCGAGGGATGGATGATTACTTCAGCAAATGAATCAACTCAGCCCATGGGGTGCATGTCATGTAGAGTTAGGAACCAGAGGCGGAATTGCCGAATATTCCCTCAGCAACTAGTCGGCCGACGCCAATTGCTTAGGGACCACTGAGCGCGCTCCATTGAGGCATTTTAATTGCCATCGTTTGTCCAGGAGCTTTCTCTCTTTTAAACTCAGGCATGCCTCGAAAAGTGCAATGAAACTTTATGGTTCGAAGACGGTTTCTTCTTACTGTAAACAGGGTTGACGAGAGGCTTTGCATTATTTGGCAGTTGCTTGAAACTTTTAGCATATTGAATTTTTAATAATGAGTAAACAGAAAGACCAACTTTTGTTGCCTTCATTGTAATCTTTTGTAATGCCTTAAGGTTCCCACAATCTGTGTCTATTGTGGTGTTAAAATTTAACATGTTTGAACAGAGATGAACTACTTTTATTTCAGCCAATTGTTGCATTGATTTCCAACTATGCAACAGGAAATTTCCCTTCAGCATTTATCGGATGCTAGTCGTTTAGGTAATAGTGCGAGGCACTTTTCTAAAATTTCTCGTGCAAAGTTGTCCTCGTGTTGCTGTTTAGTTCGGGTACTCTTCCCAGTTATTTTTCTAATACATTCATTACAATGCGTTTTAAAAAAATTGTAGTGGTGTAAATGACCAATACCTCGTTGTTCTGGCTAAGTTTATCTTCTTTTGTTTTTTCTAACCAAACTCCCTCATTATGCTTGTTCGAGTCGTCGTTCGGCTAATGGTATGATTCGCTTCCCTCTTGCAAGAGTATGGGAATCAAGACGGTGAACTTTCATTTTACCGAAGATTCCACTTCAGCACCTACTAAAGACTCAAAAGTGCTCTGGTATTATTTCGGAATACCAGCGGAAATCGAGCTAGACCAGAACTGAAGATAAAGAAGCTGAATGACGATTAGAACACAATGAAACAAATGGGAGATTTGCTATGATACATACCAAATACGAGGGCGGAAGGCCAAGTATTTATTTAGATAGAAAATCGAAGTAGTAGCAATAAATTTTAATTTAGTGGTATTATTATAATGTCTTGTACAAAAGTGATTTTATGGCTATTTTCGAAACATCGAGGAGAGAGATCCCAGAAATATTGAACTCGATTCCTTGACTTCAATATAGCATCGTCTAATAATCTGCCGTCACACGCTTCTGAACTAACCAATTGAATTAGCTACATAACTTGAAGAAGAGCGCCCCTTTCTGATGTCAATCATAAATCATCGTCGAAACGCGTACTTGACTCCATTTTTCCATCCCATACTTCTACGATTATCTTTCCCCTTACACTTCAAGACTATCTCAAACTAAGCCGGTATTCCATCCAAGGATTGAGCAACCATAAGCTCTTCTTATCCAATGGTATTATTTTCTTCTAATCCTATCCGAAAACAAATGGCCACTATTAAGTTCTGCTTAAATTTTGCATTTGAGGAAAGAAACGTTTCACTCTACCGTATAATGGTTAATTATGCGGTCGAGACTTCGGTTTATAGTTGTCAACATGAGTTTAGAGTTAAACACTACCGCTATAGATTTAATCACTGGAAGAGCCGATGTTGCAACATATTTTCCGTTCGTTCAAGAAATCACTCTGATCTTAAACGATTCGTTTCCAATTTGACACTTTTATTGAAAACATATTATGACATGACAAGATATGGGAACTAACAAAGACTTCAAAAAATGCAAAAATACCTGAAATTTTTGCATTTTAAGCTCTTCGTTCTCTTCTATTGCCATTTTCTCGCCAGGCTTTCTTTTCCCAACGTGTGATAACAATTTTCCTGTTCATGACGTTACCATACGATTGTTGAGTTGATATTCTCGCCCCCACATTCTTCGAAGAGCCTAGTGTACTTTCCCTGATAGCTTGCGGAACCTGTTGTTTCTGCTTTCAGTTTCTCGTTTCGCTGCTTCGGTGGTGGACTGCAGACCATCAGATAAGACCAGCAACACTTCGAGGGTTTTCCCACTGCGCACTACTACGTTAGAATGACGACTTGCGTGACGTTTCACACTTCAGATTATAACCACCAGATCGGCTTCTTCTCAGAGCTCGTTATGAACCACTGCATCTAGATTGCTGGGGAATTCTAACCTCTTTTTCCTGGCTGTAGATGGTCTCCATTGAGTGCGAACGCTGGATACACGGCTTTCTCCTACGCTACGATGCTAGTTTCTCAAAAACTGACAGTGAATTCGATGTTTTTCTTCAATAAGCAGATACGAGGTTGTTATTGGAGAATTTATTAGGATACAATAGCCGACGTTTCGGCTGTTTCGCCTTCTTGAGAGCCATTTATTTGTTGTAAGTATTTAAGTTAGTTGGTGGATAGCAGCAGCACAGAGTAATACATGGTCGATGATTGTCATGCTTATTGCTTATTGAAGAAAAGCAATGAATTACCAATCAATGCCGAGGTTAGTGGAAAGTCGGTCTTCATGGGAATTGATACGTGACAGTAAATTTCTAATCATAAGAGTGCTTCAGAAATGCACAATTCTGCAAATTCAAACAAAAAACTTTCTTTTGTCGCATTAACTGTACTTATAGACTATGCAAACGTTATTTAAAAATTTAGACCTTAAAAATTTTTAGAATTTCCTCTTAGAAATTTTTAAAAAAAACAGGAAGGTTCAAAATTATAAATTTAAAAAAACTAATAAAGATATTTAATCTTTTGAAAGTGTCGTGCACGAAGTAGCCATCTACGAAAACCAACCATCTACACCATGGTGTTCAGCTGGACGAAATGCCGCTTATCGAACGACTTTTGTACTCGAAATGCGAACTCTAAGCGAGAACAACTGAAAAAATGCCTTTCGTGAGCCCTAGAAAATCACTATCTCATCCTCATAAAACAAGAGAACTCCCATCCTATGATGAAAGATTTCTAGATTCTAAAACTTTTTATTGCACTTAGTAAAACCTACTATGCGCTGAGACATATTGACTCATTTTTTTTTTCGAAAAACGGGTTTTTCGAGAAGTTGTTGATTATGTAATTACCGGAGAGTTCTTCGACTTCTTGTAAGTGTTATTGAAGCGTTTGGCCTAGTAGATTGTATATCAGCATACCCTTCCAGGCTCTGAAGAAGGCGATACTGCTGAAACGTCAGCTAGCGTTGTATTGTATTGTGTTTTTATGGAAGTAAATGTATGCTGTTTAAAAACCTCGCGATTGCTGAACAAGAAAACGACACATTCATATTCCAATGCCGAGGTTAAGAGAAAGTCGATCTTGGAAATATTGACTCATGTTTGGATTTATTGTTTTATAATTTATTTTTGTTCTTTGAACTTGTTTCTATTTGTTAATACTTTCTCATTGTATGACTATAAACAGGAGCTGCCTCGCCACGTAGATGTCGAAGAATAGAAGCCACGACCATATTCTTTCTTTGATAAGCTTACACGAGGTCGATAAAAGCTAGCCGAAAGTAAACATCATTTGTCAACCCCGTGTAAGCTTGTGAAAGAAAGAATACATATTGATTTGTCATGACGAGGTTAAAGAAAAGTCGGTTTTGAAATCTTATTACTTGGTACTGAGACGAATCAGAGAGTTACAAGTTTTTTTTTTCAATTCTGTTGAATCTTCAAGTATCGTGTGCAGCCTAGGTCATCTCTTTCTTTTAATCTCACCTCGCTTGACAGTCGTGTATAAATGGACGTTGTATGCAACCACTGGTTAAAGAGTTATTCCCAAAAAAGGATTAGATGACACATAGATAGTAGAAAAGGAAAATTATGAAAGCACTAGCAATCATTTCCATTCAAATCATTCAATCAAATTTTCATTTTCAATCATCGTTTTCTACACTAAAGTTTCGTTGGATCCTGAAATCTGAGAATTTCTATTGTTCAGAGTTGAGTGCTGAAGTCAGTGAATTTTTCTTTCTTTTATCGAGGTTTCCTTCTGGAAAATGATGGAAGAGGTCGCACATTGTCCTTTTTAACAACTGACCCAAGTTATGTACTATGAGTCTTAAGATATTTTTTCTTCTACGCCTTTGCAAGGTTTATATGATGAGGGTATCAACAAAACCATAAACAGAACTCAATGCTTCGAATGGAGCTTTGAGGGTATAATTTGATTTTTCACTAAAAAGACATTCATAACACAAGCTGTAGTTAAATTTTGTTAGTACACTAAAACGTAAATTCCCGCGGAGATAAAATGGATCGTTTCTGGAAATAAATTCCATTTCCAAGTCCTGTAATAACCCTTTAGAAATCTTGGAAGTCGAAGGGCTCGTTGTTGAATGCCGATTTTGCAACGACACTAATTAAATGTCTCCTATGCTTTTTTTATTAGTGGGCAAAGTTCAATTCATCTCGTCTTGCTCTAGGGGAGTCTGCCATATAAGATTCATAATGTCATAGACTCTCGTCTAGATAATTTCAACCCTGTTACCAGACAAAAACTCTTCATCCAATCTCGCAACTCTTCATGGGATTTCTCCACCTTTTGACGCTTTTGTAGCAGTATCCAAACGTTTTTCCTATTGATTATGAGTGACAGAAGTGCAATACATTTTTTTCGCATTGTATCAAACTACAAGCTAAATTGCTGCTTTAATACAAACATTTCGATACGTAGCACCAGACGCCTAATTTTGTGTAGCGCTCGCATTGGTCGACGTCTAATTTCATGTCGTTACGGACTCGTTCGATTTTCGGCAGTAGGCGATAATTTTTTGATAAATAGATGCTTTGAGAACTTAAGAACATGGGTAGGAAAGATTCTCTTTTATCGTACTCTGGGCAAGCGTATTATCTGCGATAAAAGAGCAATAAAAAGGATAAAGTTCTCAGCGTTGATCAATCCCTGAGGAATGCGCCATGCATTCGACTTCATTAAGCATCGTTGGAGGTGATTGAATCTAGCCTTTACAGTCACTCGCGGTGGCCTACCGATGTATCGAGCCATTGCTGCTATCCTACCAGAGAAGCCTGGTACCAATTTGCCGGCCCTGGAAGGATGGAGGCTTGGTGAGCCACGGGTGCGGGGATCGATTCACGTGTTTTGCAGAGCGCCTCCGACCACTGTGCCACACACGCCTCTAATCCATACTGATCTATGTTACTATTTACTAAATGTTAGCTTGGTCCTTCATAAAAGTGTACTGATGTGAGCATGTGCAAAAGTTTTGTAGCATTTATTGAGGATTCTTTTGTACTTTTTACACCTACTCATAATATGTGATGACTTTTATGCACTGTGTACGATTAGTATTGAAATAATCACTTACAAGAGAAAACATCGGTTATTTAACTCACTCGAAAGCATTTGTTTTCTAATGTTTCCGACTTGACAATGGGGCTTTTTTGACTTACTATCGCGAAAAACACGCTTGGGATAAGCAGCCGAGCAACTACAAAACTATTAGCAGAAAAGCTCCATGAAACAATGTAGACAATAGGATGCTAAATGACTCACAGGTGACTCACACAGGCCCATTTTCAAGGTTACGCTTGAACAATGTATGCCTAGTTTGGTTAGCATTAAGCTAGCAGTGGTTATAAGGCTAGCCGATTATTCATTAACAAAAACAAACGTAAATTTAATGAGCACAAGTTTTTGCTTACTTCAAGAAATGAAGCTCTTTGAGTTGAGGGTTTTAGAAAAAGAAACTAGCTCGTCCGCAAAGAATTTTTTCTGGATAACAGTCATAAGTATTTAAAATTGGTGAAGGGCGGAGGAGGTCTGTGGCCATATTCGTCATCGAGAGCAATGAGGAAGATCATCTGTTTAGCGAGGCGTTCAACTGTTCACCGACATTGCCTAATCATACGCCACCACGTACCACGCAGGACTGGTCTCTCTCAGAAATTCTTTCTAAAATGCCTTACTCAGCAGATTCACGATATTGCTAGAACATTTTCGGTTAAGTGCAACCCATATGGGTAACATGTAGTCTGAAACGGATTAAAGGCGCTCTTACGAACTTCCTTTGATACTAAGACTGCAAGAAATAATGTGTTATTACGAAAAACTAGGACGCGTACTTTTACCGCTAGAAAACTTTCAAAAACCAATCATTTCATAGTGTCTAGGTGAAGGTTCGTGAGTAAATAGTAACAGAATAAATTCATCGAAATCATCGAACCCACAGCGTTTTCAGCTTCTCTGTTTATTGGAATGTAAACAGCTTGTTTGTAAACAACTTTGAACGGCAATTGAACAGATTTTCCGCATGCTTTGAACTACGGTATGAATTCCTGAGATTGTTGTAAATGTTTTCCATGTGACTACACTTCGTCGAGCTTTAACAGTGCTTGAAAATGTCACGATTCACAAGAGCGCTTGCTTCTAAACGCCTTTAGAAGAAACGAGCCATGATTTTTTTTGTGGAGAAAAAGAAATTTGGCTTAATTCTTTTTCACTTCTCAGTATGTCAAGGCTAAGTATGCCATATGTCACGCTCGTCATCTTCTCTTCGTCCTTTTACAGCCTTTTAACTGAGCAATTCTAATGCGCTCTTTTCTTGATAAGCACACACGAGGTTGTTGTTATACTATTGATTTATCCAGAAATCTATTTCTTGGCTGTGTAACCATTTTTATTGACAAATAAGTAGTATAGTGAGAACCTCTTGGGTGATTATCAAGAAAGCAGATAACTATTGAACAGTGCCGAGGTTAACAGAAAATCGGTCTTAGAATTATTGCAAGATGATTTTAATTCCCATATCAGATAGGTCAATGCTGTGCTTCAACTTAGCTTAGTTGTGTTCCAAATAACAAAAACACTACTCTGACCAGAGTTTCGTTTCTTCTGTTTCCATTAGCTACTCGCTTTCAAATACATTCATAATTCCACTAGTATTATTCGATCGCCTTTACCGTTTTTTCACTTCTAACATCTTTCAGTGAGTACGTGTAAACGGTGACCAACATTCAAACAGCAAAAGGGATATGAAAAAGTATTTCGCGTAAAAATTTATCGCCATAGTTCAGATCAACTTGCGTTGGAAGGAAAAAAGACTTTCAAGGAATCATGGAATTTATGAACTTGTCGTCAGAGCCCCAGTACTCGACGTTTTTATCTAAGCCGTTCTCTTCAACTTAATTGCCTTTTGCCCTCATTCCAACGTCTATGTAAAAGATTTGCTCAGTGCACCATGTATGCAGTTATATGATAAGTGTAAGGTAACAAATCGGATTTCCCGATTTGTTGAACGTTCTCCTGACGGATGTCGAATAGATAGAAAAGACGAGGATGGATCAGAAATCTGTCCTAGTTTACTTCGTAAGTCCCTGTTATGCCTACGTTCGCAGGGAGAGATTAGATGATGAAAGGCACGTGATCAAAGTGACAAAAAAGGCCTTCCATTTAAAAATCCTCTGTGGCTAAAGCTTCTCACGCTGTTAGAGCCCGTGATGTGAGCAAAGCGGGATTTTGGTTTACTCCTGTATTTGTCGAGAAATACATAAATCGTCTTCCTGGAAAATTATCAGTTACCATCATATGGTCAGCGATTTTGACTCTCCACACTCAATTTGATTGGTTTTCCAATTCAAATCTATTACACAACTTTAAAACTATTAGTCATCAATTCCCAAGACCAACTTTCTATTAACCTGAGCACTTATAGGGAATTCACTGCTTTTCTTCAAACGGCCAACACGAGGTTGGCATCATATCATATTACGAGGTAGCTATTGTATGCTAATAAATTCGACAATACCAACCTCGTGTTTGCTCATCGAAGAAAAACAGTGAATTATCACCCAGCAGTTGCTGGTGTTACACTTTGTAACCAATCGAAGTTTTACAGAAAATCGCCTAACACATGTTATCCATCCGAATAGTCCACTTTAGATGCGAGTTGAGATGACAACCGACTGCTATTTTATAAGATGCCGCTCTCCCACGCACTGGTGTAGATTCGATAGACCTATCCCAGAAAGGGCCCTCATCTCTTCGGGTCGGTTAATTGGTAACAAATTCGATTGCGAACAATAAAACACTGGCTAGTCCGGAGGCGGTGGCCTTCACAAATCCTTCCAGTTCTCAAATTCTCATTCACAATCTACACATTATTATAAGACGAAATCGAATACTACGGTAAGAAGTAATTATATATTAATGTCACATCGCTAACATATTGATCATCGTCGTAAGCTTCATCCCATTCCGTTCGAAGGATGTTTTCCGTTATCAAGTTTTTTCAAGTGTTCCATAGCTTCTATTCCAATCGACTTTTACTAATCGACCTTTTAAATTTTGCCTTTCTGTCTCCATTTTTGTATTTTTATAATGTTTTTTTCCTATGACCGGCCTTCACAGACATTTCCAAGTAAATAGACTGATGCTACGTCAAACAGCAAAGTGCAACTGGAACACCTTTAGTCATGTGAACTTGTTCACAAACTATTGCCATTGTAAATATCTCGAATAGTATTTTCCAGAATACCAGACGCATGATAAATTATGGAATTACCAGAAAATGGTCCGCTACCATTTTTTCGTCAAGAAATGTATATGGTAATACTTCAGTCAGTGTTCTACGGTAGTGTGTTCGTCACAGGATTTTTCGGTTAGTTTCCAGAGTTTTTATATCATATGTAAAATGTAAGCATCAATGGTTTACCGCTTAACCGAGACTGACGGGCGTTCTTGGATGTCGAACCTCGATGTAAAACAGGTGTTCACAACGTAAGGGAAGCTGTCGTCAGTGAAACTTACTACTCTTAGGCATTTTTTCCATATTCGATACATCAAAGACTTGTTATTTGCATGCCAGCCAGCTTAGGACGCCCTGGTGCTTGTTCGTTCGGAGTAGTGGGGTGAACTTTCTACCAATTCAAGAATGTAACAGTTAGAATGGCGAACATGTGGCTCCTAAACTGTTCTTCGTGAAGATAGTTCATTTAAGCATACCAATGCATGAACTTCCGATAAGAGCACTATAGCGTCCGTTTTGCTTATTTTCTTGGTTTTTTAATCCAAGTTATTTCGAGTTAAACTGCAACTTTTGCTACGTGCTTCAGCAAATGAGTTTATGAAAACGTTAAATCAGTGCGTCACAAATTTTCAGAAGCAATATATCAATATCTTACTAAATATTTTGTTATTATGGTATAAGGTTTCACATAGGAACGTTTCGCCATATCTTAACAGACCACTGTAAATTATGCACTTAGCCTCCTACAGAATCCACGCAAGTATATGATAGGACAATCGGAGAATTGACGTCGGTGTGGAGTGGCATATCCGTCGGCGAACGCAGTTCACAAATTGAGCTCATAAATTGGCCACCTCAGTTCGAGAACGGCGAATTTGAAAATTCTCATCAACTTCAGGATATATGGCACCTGTTTCCGCTTCCTGCATGATGAAATTTTGCTACTGTAAGCGAGGTGGACGCGAAGTAAAAAAGTTCTGTCCCATTCTCATTAAAACATCTCATAGCCTTCTTCTGTTCCGATTACAATAAAGCACGGCAGTTCACGAGGTTCGCAGTAAATTTAGTGGCTACTTTCTCAATATTTCAGCTAAGTAAGGCGTTTACTGCTGTTTCAAGAGCTGTCGTTGTAAAAAAGGTAATCTGCACTCGTGGTTAGGCGCTGGAGAAAACTAAAGAAAAGGCACGTAATTCCAGCCAAACCACTGACTAGATGGCATTTCCGTTTTCTTAGTACTTTTAGCATTCTGTTTTTGGTTATGAAAGTGCTTGGCTGGGTAAATTGTTATGAACTAACTAGATAGATTGCAGTAGGTTGAAGAGTAACAAACTCATCGACATTTCTTCTTGTTTCATGCTTTCTTACAAGTCCCGGTTACTTTATGATCTAGTGAAACTCAGCAATGTTATGGAAAACGGTCAGAAAAACGAAAATCGAAAAAAGCTTTTAAAATGTGGGAATTGATTTCTCGTCTCTACAGGGAACGTTTTCGTTGTGTTGGCGGTTGTCTCGCAATCGCAACTCAGAAGTACAACTGATTACCTCATTTCGTCGTTGGCCATTGCCGATTTGCTCATAATGATCTTTTGCCTTCCAACTACATTGCTCAATAATATTTTGACAGGTGAGGTTCTTTATTTTTTTGTCTTCTTACCAACCTAATTCCTGGATAGTTTCACTTACTCATATCATGTTCACGGCAATTTCTTTCCTTCGCTTCCTGATCTTCTGCCTAATCGATTCTTGAGTAGTTAAACTTTTTGTGATAGATATTCATAGAAATTGTAGTTTATACGCTGGTAGTCTACTTTATAGCGTTTGAATTAGGCTGGTTCACAGTTTATAACGATTTTTCGTCATGATATGAACAAAGTACTTCGTATTTCATTATATTTTTAGCCTACAAAAAGTTAGGACATCCGAGTAGATTTTGCAAAGACACTTTGTTTTATTTCCTATTGCTGTATGCTATTTTAAACCATACATCTTGGTAAACAGCTTGTAGTGAAATGCCTTTTCTTTGACTCACAGTGATTTACATCGGTTTAAATCGAGTTCTCGAAGCATGGAAACCACATCGGTTTTCTTCTTCAGTTCAATCTTGGATACAAACCAATAGTGACACCTCGAAATCTTATGAAAGGATTTCTGAATACGCAATGAAGAGATGGTTCACGAAGTTTCGTAGCGCAGATACTTCATAATGAAGAAGCTTATGGGTGCTCTACACCAATTCAATGAAGAGCAACGAAAATTCCGTGGAAGTTTGCTCTTCTTTTTTGCGTAGGAAAAAGACTCACTTTACGATCACGTTGTGGTGCAAGATGAAATGTAGATCCCGTGTGACGAGCACCACTGCTCAGCAGAGAAATAGGGATAAGACGAAGTCTCTAACCCTTCTTCAAACTTCGTCAAAACAGCGTCGAAAGATGATTGTAATGAGTTTTTATGTCTCAATGTAGAGAATTATCTAATAAGAGGTCTTCTGTTCTGATGAAGCAATCACAATAAAAGAGCGATCTACCCGTCGTGTTCGCAGGACTTTTGCCATCCTATTACCACCTCTCAAAAGCATCTAATTTAGTGGTGGTTAAAAAAATTCTTCAACAACCAAACCAGTGCCAGATATGCCTTCGAAGAAATTCGCCGCTTCCAGAACACAGGATTTCCGGTTACCAAAATAAGAAAACTGATATCTAGTTGATAAAACCGCATGAGTTCTCAGCGTTCTCGTTTTCATCAACAGAGTAGTGTTTGCGCCTAGGTACAGTTATTTGAAATTAATGGTCTGAAACCGCAATTATCTTCGTACACAGCCGTAAACTGGCACAGTCTACTGATTGGTAGTGCTTATTTTTCATACAAGGTTATAATATCTCTCTCCCATTACCACCTCATAATCGTTGGGAGGTGTTTCTAGGTGTCGGACTGCGATGTACAGCGGGGGGATTAGCCTCCCTAGCAGGGTCTCCCAAGCTGAGAAAGAGTCCGGTGTTTCTATCAGGAAGCCTCGCTAAGAGTAAACCAATACCAGAATCCACCACCGTCCTGGTATCAAAGTTTCATGGTAGTAAATCTCCCTCTGATGCACAAGGGCTGCCACTGCCTGTCGTGGTGACGACCTGGAGCAGACTTTGGCCAGGCTGTTTTCGGGATTCCAGGGAACAACAGTGGCTTAAGCAGCAAATCTCCGAAAAATGGCGACTATGCTGGGGCTCGCACTAGTGAGGATGGGCCGTTCAAGTATCAGGTATAACATCTATGCAATTCAGATCGTGTTTGGATGACTATGCTGGCGAAAAGTAATAAAGAATACATCTGCTGAATGAAAAAACTAGAATCGAAGTACGTTTGAGCCTAAAGCAGTCATTAACTCTGCAGCGCGCTATAACGAATGTTGCCAATAGTAATTCTGCTTTTCTTTTGAAATGGGTATTGTTCACTTGGGAGAGTCTTCTGGCTGGCTTGAGTCTCTAATACCGTATCACTTAGCGTTTTCCAGTTGAAATATTGAACATGGGGGGCGGGGGAAGGTATGTGGTTCGTGCGACAACCAAATGGTTTATAATATCTTGTGGCCAGACTTCCACATCAGCATGAAGTTTCCTTGTTCCCATAATAGAACAGGTATGCCCTCACTTGTGCAGGAATCGATGCCTTTCTTATCTTTCCTACTTTTCTATGTGGCTCGTCAACTTTTCCTTAAGTAATGTAAAAGAAGTTCCAATGTCATACATTGACCGAGAATTATTAACATTCTTCAAAACTTTTCATCTCTTTCACATGGCTCCAGAAATCTTTAATGGCCTAGTTGTGTAACGAAGTCTGAAGGAAGAATTCTATAGTTATTATTCAAATTTATGATGGAAAATACAGCCAAGTAGTGATTACGTGATTACTCTTAGTTGAATAAAATCCAGGTGAACGCTAAACAAGTGATGTCGATAATTGTCGATTAAAATGTTATGAAACTAGTTACTCGGCTTCGATGAAAACGTGCAATTGTAATACTATACGAATAATACGTAGTGGGAAGAATTTGTTTTTCACATAACCCGAGCTAATCGCATTATTCTGAAGCAAAGCGTTGTTTCAGAGTGGCAGCTCGGTGCGTTGTTCTGCAAGATGTCGACGTGGATAAATGCGACGACGTCGTGTGCGTCGATATACACCCTAGTGGCGGTGACAGCCGATCGCTACCTGGCAATCTGTCATACTCTGAAGTAAGTCCGATGTAGTACTGTTGAACAGAAACGGACAACCAGAGGCATTCGTTAAGCTCCATTGACATGATAACGATGCATAAATCCACTCAGATATACATTATGGGAAGTTAGTTACACGTTGTACGTCATCGCTGGAATATGGTTCGTCAGTGGATCATTAGCGACGCCGAGTCTCTACGGATATGATGAGGTGAGCTCTTCTTTAGAAAAGTCCTGTTGATATTAAGTAACTAGTGAGTCAAAAGTTAAGAGTTTCCACGAAGGACCACGCTACCGATCAAGTCCATAACCTTGTTCGGGTCCGTGGCTTTTTTCTTCAGCTTTTCTGTTAGATAAATTTTGAGCATCTCACAATGTATGTTTAAAGGCTGTTCGAGAGTATTTGTTTTTAAATTTTTTTATTGTAGGGCAATAATGGTTATGGTTTCACTGATCATGTATTTTTTAAGAATAGTTTATAATCTGGTCGGTCTATCACTATAAAGACAACGTTCAGAGTGTTTTTACAGCCATAGTCGCTACTTTTTCAGGTCATTTTGAAGTGATGAGAGTTAATTTAATGTGGTTACTTCCCCAAATGTTGGGCAAAATCCTCATGAGCGCTTCGCTTGGTTTCTTTGCAAGAATATTCGAAAGATTCACTTAAGTTCATAACGGATTTAAATGGTGCCAACGAATTTAATCACAATAAAGGTCAAAATGATAAATATAGTGTTGCTTTATTTAGAAATAATATAACTATCGAAGCCCCAGCGAAATACCCGCATTGTGTGGCAGTGGACGCGTTAACCCTCGGAAAGGGTAATAGCGAGTTCTGTCCAATCGCAGACAGCTGGTAGTTTTACAAATATCCCAACATCACTGTGATTATAATTTACACCATACGTTACTATGAAGAAGAATAGAAGTAGGAAGAAACAATACATAGAAAGCGATTACCTTGTGATTTATGCTACAGTTTCAGCTTAACTAGGTTAAATGCCCGAAGTGCTTTGTATGGTGGTGAACGCATTAACTCTCGGAAAGTGTAATAGCGAGTTCGATTCCCACCGCAGACATCGCCAGTCCGGAGTTTTCCAAATATCCCAGCATCATTGTGGTTATAATTCACACCATACCATGCTATGAAAAAGAATAAGCAGTAAATAGGATTTGATCACAACACGAAGACGGTTTAAAGAACTGCTTTGTGAAATATCATTCAGCTTGCAGATATACTTCGAGTACGGTAACCAGACGCTCTGCGTTTGTGCGTCGCGGACGAATGAGAAGCTGCAGTTCGTGGTGGTGAACCTGATTCTCGCGTTCATCGTTCCTTTTATGCTCATTTCTGTCTCCTATACAAAAATCTTCTACACCGTGTCGAACCATCGTAGCCTCGCTGTTGATGCGCATGTTAGTTTAGAAATTGATGTCTTAGAAAGATTTAGCCTCTATTTTTATTTCGGTAACATTAACCATCCGACATCTGATTAAACATAATCAACTATTGAAATTACTTAAGAGTTTACAAAATAGTATTGAAACTTCCCAAATCAAGCTGAAAATGTTTGCAAACTATTATTCCTGTTGGTAAGCAATGCTTAGTAATGAGATGATACACGCATTTATACAAAATACTTCTACACACGGTGTGCGGCAATAGTATGCCATTTGGGTTGACCAAGTAGTGTCTTGTCACATACATTTAAAGATTGCTGCCCTCAGGATTCTTTTTTTTGAAAGTCATTTCTAAGTAGAGATTGACGACGTTGAGGCAGACTGAACACGTTCGCGTCTCCCGCGTCATGTTAAAATACTAAAGTAAGCTGTGATTTTGAGCGGTCTAGAAAACTAAACTCATTCTGTTGTTTCTATGCTTGTTAAAAGTCTCTAAGGCACTTTAGTAGTCGTTTTTTAACTACTATCTAAATTGAACTATTGCCCCCTTAAAATAAATTATTGCCCTTAATTTGACATTACTACTAACGGTAGAGGTGGAACTTGGTAGCAGGATAGAAATAAAACTCAAATAATGTTTATCATAAGCTTACAAACCTTGTTATGGTCATAGAAGCTTACTTTGTTGGGGTAAAATCGCCACAAGCTAAGCAGGTTTTGCTGTTTTTTAGACGTTTTAGATTACGGAGCAGAGCACTGAGATGAGTCTGTTCATCATTTCTGAAGGAGAAGCTAGACCATGTAACCGACCATACAAGTGATCATGCTATATGAACAATCGCGGTTTTGTTTTCAGTTTGCACTCGCATTTGGCTTTCTATTACCGGAAAGCAAAGATAGGCAACCATAACAAGAATCGTTCACTTTTCGTACATAATCTTTTCCAAAATGAAAGCTGCCACATGTAGAGTCCCAAATGGTACCCACTGATTTTAATCTCGATGGGCAAGCTTGCAGCACATGAAGTTATTTTTTGCCTTCAATATGACTAGGTGTCAGAGCTCAGTTATGTACTTCAATCTGCCCGATGAATCTCTACATTCAGATTCGTGACGAACGAACGAAGCTTCGTGTGGCGACAATGATGTTAACGGTGATCGTTGTGTTCGCCTTATGTTGGTTACCATTATATGGTGAGTTCCACTTATCTCAGTCGTTGATTTTTGGAGAATCCCAAAAGACATTGTTCATTTCGAAAAATATTCAAAAGCATGAGTTCTTTTGGGCTCCCTTTTTCTTTAGTAGCTTCACACTTGGTTTATGTCTAACCCACTTCTTTGCTTCCACATTCTACAATTTTTCGGAGCAGAAGCGTGAGTAATACAAAGCAGACTGCTTATGGAAATTCCCACGACCGACTTTCTTTTAACCTCGGCATTAATTGATAATTCGGTGTTTTTCTTCAATAAGCAGACACGAGGTTGTTATTATAGGATTTATTAGGATACAATAGCCGACGTTTCGGCTGTCTCGATACATGACATAATACCCGACGATAATACATGGGCAGTTATCGCCCATGTATTACTTTGTGCGGCTGCTATCCATCAATTAACTTAAATACTTACAACAAATAAACGGCTATGAAGAAGGCGAAACCGCCGAAACGTCAGCTATTGTATGCTAATAAATCCTATATTAACAACCTCGTGTCTTCTTACTGAAGAAAAGCATCGAATTGTTTATGGAAATTCTCAGCTTTCCCATGTTGACAACCAAAGAAAAGGTTGTTTTCTTTCTCTCTAAATAATAGCGATACGATTCATGTGAGGGAAGGCGGAGTTGGATTCAATGTACATCAATTACTAATTTCTCATTCCTAGCTGAAGTTTATGATCATGAATGAACGACGAAAGATTGAAAATTCTTGGCGGATGTGTTTTCTTCTTATTCTCTTTTGGAAACGTTATAATTTTCTAAACGCGTGTGTGGCACAGTGGTCATAGTCGCCCTGCAACACACACGTGGAATCGATCCCCACGCTCATGACCCACCAAGTCTTCCATCACTTCGAGGTCCGTGAATTGGCACCAAACTTGTTTGAGAGGATATCAGCACTGTTGCGATGCATCGGTGGGCCACGGTGAGTCATTGTAAAGGCCAGACATGCATCCAATTGCGATGTTTAATGAAGGCGCATCCCTCAGGAATTGGTCAACGCCGAGAGCTTTATCCTTTATCCTTATCCTTTATAGTTTTCTACCGGAATGAAAAAAAACATCACTTATCACATTTATCTGTGAGTGAAGCTGTTAGAAACAATGAACTTCTCGGCATCATCAACGTGCATGGGAAATCGTCAAGCAGTGGTTATTTGAAGGTGGATGGCCTCTCGTCGACGGTTTACTTTGAGATTTCATTCAACATAGAGCTACATCTACTCAGTTGCTGACACGGAAGAACTCATTAAGAAGAAAGGAAAATGGAACTATATTCCGTGTCTAAGTAGAAAATAAATATTTATAGAAACTACACACAATGATATTTTCTAAAATCATCATTCAAACCTCCCTATATCTTTGATATTCGCAGCAGAATAACTGACTACAAATTGAGCTGTTTTGTGCAGTTTAGACAACGGTGGTGTACTACAGCGCTTTATGTGGGGTAAATTCCTTGGATTAAACACCTTTGTCATCGTATTTTTAAAGTTGAACTCTCGTCTACTGGTGTTTGATTTGTTTTTGTTCTTATTTACAGTTCATTAGTCACTTTATCCCATTCGTTTATGACGTAACAGCCGTTCTCTACTCGCTTGAAGAAAGGATATAGAAGAAGGCTTCTCGAGTCCATTAGATGTGATTAATTCCGCTAAACGAATACCTCACTTTTTTTACGTTTTGGCGTTCCTCGAAAAGAAAACCACTGTCCTTTGTTTTTAGTACTTTCAGAAAAACATCGTATTTCTTACACAAAGCTTCCTAAAGTGACGTGCAGAGTTTTGGATGTGAGATCTCACAATATGCAAGTTCGTTTCGCCACAAGGAGAGAACAGTACAAGGGAACTGGAAGGGGCTAATAGGTTGAGAGCAGAACTAAGCTAGTTTCGTATGTCGCATGAGTGCTTCAAGTAGAATAAATCAAGCCATGTCACTCAACAATAAAGCTCACAGTTAAATGCAAGTGTTTTAAAGTATGTCTCAGGGTTTAGCGTATCCCTTGGCAACGCGTGTCTGAACACGGTATTTTATCGCACTTTCTCTAAACCGATTCGGCAAAACACGGATCGATCTGTTTCTCTTTGTCCCTTTTTTTTTCTTTGTAAGACTGGCTAGTCAACAGCAAAAAACACGTCACGAACCAGGAATGTCGCCAATTCTGAGTATCAAACATCTGTCATATGGCTACGTCTTAACGGTGTAATACAACGACTCTACCTAGTGGGAAGGAAAAACGGCAAGGCAAAAAACATACTATGCTTGCGTACTATTACAAACAACGCTCGAAATCGTCCTGGTACTCGTGTTTAAGCGACCAAACAGAGATTGAAGGGTTCGACAGACGAAATCGCTGACGATATGAATCCCTACACTCCGATATGGAGAATCAAGTCAAATGCGACCACAGTAACTCTCACTGCTCTAAGAAAATTCCTCCACTGCCTTTTACATCTGTTAGAACGTGGATACCACTCTTTAGAATCCTTAGCTCACAAATCCAACTGCTGTCAACCAAACCAACATCTTTTGCAAACAGAACAAAAAAGAGTAGAAAGAAACAAAAAGATAGTAGCAGCTTCAACAGGTTACTCATTTAAACGACCCGGTTTCAGGCATTTACACCTACTTCTTCTTCTTCGCAGATAACAGCTCTTACGTCTTTGTGCTAGCTTCTCAGGTAATTTTTCTTCAAAAATTCGTATTGCTTGAATGGTTAATGTAGGAGGGTTCAAACTGTTCTCTGATGGTTATCATGGTGTGCCGTTAAAAACGATCTAATGAAATTTTTAAAATTATAATTGCTACTGTGAAGTTTGCTGATTTTCCCCAATAAGGAACAACAGGACATAAATCTGATCGAGATATCTGAACACTCAACTAAAGGAGACTAGTTTACCATTTTTAGAAAAAAATAGCACCCTTAACTGCTGGCAAATGCTGTCAAGATTATGGTAAGAATTTTAGCTTTGTTTTCTCAGATTTAGCGAGAACTTGGTGGAGATCCACCCATTTTTCTATGTGAGACCATCCGTAGATTACGGGGGACTTTTTCGTAAGAAAATTTTAGTGCGAAATAACAGAAGCCCAACTCTTAACCAACTACAGCAATTCCCTGATACCAATTCTTAAATACAATCAGAGGGTTCAAAAATGAATTTTTTATTGTGATATTTTTGAAATTTTAATCTTTTGAAGGCACTTAACACTCCATGTAACTTTTTGACGAGGATATGCTGTAAAATGTTTTGAAATAGATTTTTAATAATTTGACAACTCAGCTCTTAGAAGACGTCACGATTCGAAGTCCATAAATTTTCTTATACCACATTCATAGAGTTAACAATTGTTTTATGTAAAAAGGCTTTATGAGAGGAATTCGAGTGTTTGTATTCGGGAAGTCCTTTGGATGTGCGTGATTCCCGAGGGATTGCATACCCAGTGTAAGGAGGAAACTTCTCATTAGACGTTATTCGAATGCAGGATGCTCAAATTACACGTAGCGAGTATTTAAGGGATAGATGAAATTAAACTTGTAAAGTTTTATTTGATATTTATCCAGAAAACGCAGCGAAATATCACTAAAACTATGAGTACTTTTTCATGTAGTAATCGAAAAATGAAGAAGGTGTCAAATTCTAACTAATAATTTTAACTTATTATTTACTGCCTATTCTTTTTAACGGCAGGGTATATTGCGAAATCTAACTTTCAATGATGCTGAGATATTTGCAAAACCCCGGACTGAAAGTGTCTGCGGCGGGAAACGAACGCGCTATTGTCCTTTCCGGGGAGTAATGCGTTCACCACCACAACATGTGGGTCCTTCGTTTCGCCTGTCTCTCAGCTAGTTCTATCGATCCTTTGCCATCAGCAGTCACCCGTCAAAACATTTTACAGCATATCCTCGTCAAAAAGTTACATGGAGTGTTAAGTGCCTTCAAAAGATTAAAATTTCAAAAATATCACAGTAAAAAATTTATTTTTGATTGAAAGTTATATTTCGCAATATACCCTGCCGTTAAAAATAATAGGCAGTAATAAGTTAAAATTGTGATTCTAACTAATGAATTGGTAAGAATCTAAAACAATAAGTTTATTCTCTCGTAATCAAAAGAACAGGGCACTACACTGAGAAGCATATCGTAGAAAGAAAATAGGTACTCCCATCAAGATTAACCTTGGGTTACCGTTCTCTTGCCTGAGTTGATCATCTGGTTTTTATGTGGATTCTTAGTGAGATATTACCAGCTTTTCCATAAAACATTTATTCCACGAAGGTTAGTAGATCGAGGGATTTTGCCATCTGAAGATGGTGGTCACGTAAACTGAAGCGTATCTGGTGAGATCTTTCAATACCTCGGTTAGATACGGCAACACCTAACTTTCAAAAAGATTGTAAACGTTTTGTAAACCCAGAACGTCTTTTTGCACACTTCTTAGTAAGCGATACTGGGAACAGATAATTCAGACAGAATGAGGTCACTGTTAATCTCAGTTCAAAATTCGGAGTGATATTTACGAGGTCAATTTTCATGGATTCATCCATGATGTGAAATTATAGGACGTTGGGTTTGATTCATAACGTATTAGAGTTCTGCCAGACGCCTTGCTTTTTGTGTGTGCTGATACCATATCTTTGACCTCAAAATCATCACCTCTACGCTTGATATCCCACATATCCCATAGTGCCTTGTCTAAATTTAGTTTCTTAAATGATTATTTTTTTTCGTCACACAACAGATAAAGGTCTATTTGCTTCACAACTACATTCATGATCGAACGGCTAACTTAAGGCGAAAAAGGCGTAGTGTATTTGAAACCAAGGTTACATCACCGTCTCTGGTTTAGAAGCAGTATCAACCATTCCTGTATTGTAAACCGAAGTATCTTTAAAAAAATTCTGAACTAATTCGTCTCCTTACCACTTTTCTTCATCTTCTAAGACGTCGAATTTTTTTGTTGGTAATAATAATAATTAGTTCATCGGAAATGGAGGGTAATGAGATGTTATCTACGCTACGATGAATTTTATCTACGTCTCAAATAATTTGAGCTTGCTTTTATGCTCAACCTGGGGCATAGTGAGTTCTAGCCATTAAAAATGACTCCTTGCGGCGTTAAGTTAAGCTATTTCTTTCACTCTTCTTCTCATGGACGCACGTAGCCACCTTTAAAAAAGTTCCCGTCTCCTTTCCATGTGGAAGGTAAATGAAGAACTAATATTTTTATTGCTTGTTTTCGCCACTATACTTTTGCCATCCTTTTAATGATCTGTCGTAATGCTTCCAGGGTCAGGAACTAATCATTAGACACCCAATATACTTCTTTAAAAAAGTTAGATGACGATTTGGTAAGCCATATGTGTTTGTTACTAGGAGCTCGAGAATGACATGCCTTGCAGAGTCATTGGACATCAGCAGCGTCACTGTTGAGCGCGGTGGAGGTCGCGGCTTTCTCTATTGATAACAAATCATTGGGTAGTTAGGGCAAATATTGTTACAATTTCTCTGGGTATGGGAAAATCTAAGAGAGTGATATAATATTGTAAAATAAGCGGTATGCCAATATCTGGTTTCACCTCATCGAGATCACAGTAACTTATAATTTTACTCGAATCGGTGTATTCCAGGTGCTTCGGCCATTCTTCCAATGGCTTTCGTTGCTTAGCAGTTCACTAAATCCATTAATATACATAGCTTACAGCCACAAATATCGTCGAGCTTTTCATAAAATCCTCTTCCTTCCGTGCCAGTCCAAGTAAGTGCTACGACATAGTTGTTGTGAGTATTCCATGCAGGCTTTTTAAATGTTATCACACTTAGGTACGAGAGGGTACGAGGAACTATACTGCGCAGCACTGAGACCCAGTTATCAGAAGGAAACCAAAATAAGAAGGTTTGCGATACATCGTTAATAAAACTGGGTGAAAAACAGCAAAACGCATAACCTATATCAAAAGAGAAAAGGACGACATAATTAGCATATGTCTAAAACAAAAATAAAATCGTAACCATATATTAGGTGTGTAGCGCGGCAACAGGACAAGCAACTAAACTCTATGTAACATGGTCACTTAGACACATAATATAAAAGATAAACATAAAGATAAGACTAATGCACAATGTAAGGACAATTTTATTGCGAAACATCCACATATGACCAGCAAGCACAGAAGTGTGGAGGTGACTCCACTTGGAAACTATGCGTTCCCGTCATTTCTTATTGCTATAAATTTCGACATCGTTCACAATAAACCTGTTCACTATTTATTTAGTAGGTGTAATTGATCTTTAACCTGTGGTTTTCTTTAACGAAATAGGTACTAATCTTTTTTAACGACGAAAAAAAGAGTGAACAGGAAATCTTCAGTTATGCAATGACCATGGAGGTCCTTCACATAAGGAATCTCGAGCCGGTTAGTTGCGAGGCTACGTGGCGCGTCTCAAGCTGGCGGATAGGGGGTTAATCGCGAACCAAAAGCGACCGTACATTTCCCTTAGACGCAGCTGAATCTAGGAGATGCACCCCTGTTTCTGCTGCGCCGATCTAGCACAAACTTTCCGTATTTACGAGACGTAATCATTCATGCGTGTGTGGGTGCTTTCAAGCTTATGCGGATTGTATTCTACTAGTCAATTTGGCCAAAAGGCTTTAATCAAATGACAGGAAAGTGTCTCGGAGATTAGGAGTCGCCTCCAATAAACAAGTTTCCCGTCTACTCTTGGAGAGAATAGGAAGCTACCCGAGAGTATACCCAGCTCCCACGTTCAAAGCTCAGCAACCTATACGTGGTTATCAAAAAGCTAAACACAGTAAAAGAAACAGGCTCCATTCTCCTGTCCCCGAAAGAGCCCCGATTCGGCAGCATTGGATAGAACGAGTACAGAGAGGCTGCTAAAATCCTAGGGCCAATGGAAGCTGCCTGGATTACGAAGAATTATCTGTACCTACAGTGCACGTACACTTCCATCCGAATCTTCGATAGAAGACATGCCCATGCAAGCAAGAAAGGTAAAGTACGGCGTCATCGGCCTGGCCGAGACGAGAAGACGCCAGCTTTTCTACGCCCTCTATGACACCGGAGAAGAACTGTTCCTCGGAACACGCGACAGTAGAGGAGTCGGCGGCGTCGGGGGCGTCGTCGTTCTCGTCAACACGAGTTTGTCCATGAACATCGGTTCATTTGAAGAACTTACAACCCGATTCGGACGTTAACGATTAAAAAGCAGTAGATCAATTCCGGCTTTGAAAATCTTCGTCGTTTATGTGCCGACATCAAACTATGACGAAGAAAAAGTCGAAACGTTCTATATGGACTTGGAGAAGTTCTACAGAGAAGACCACACATTCTTCAAGGTCATCATTGGAGACTTCTATTGGGAAAATGCCGTTGTCGATAACGTCGACCAGAAATACGATCGGCTCATTCAACGTCTTCACGTTAGCGCTATGAAAGCTAATAGTTTGAAAGTCACCAAAAGACGTCTGTCTCCAGAGACACTCAAGCTGATACGCCAGCGTGGATTCTCTCGAACTGCAGGCAACCGCGAACTAACGTCCGAACTTGCAAAACAAAGCAGGCAAGCGGTAAAAGAAGATCTTAAAGAGGGAAGAGCAGCAGTAATGGTAGGAGCTGCAGAGGCTGGGAAAAGCATTCGCAAAGCCCACCGAAGCTTTACCAATTACAAGACCAAAATGAATGAACTCGGAAGCCCAGGCGAAACAGTTACAGCGTCCAGAAAGGCAATGGAAAAAGTTATTCACCAATACTACTCGGATCTCATCGATAGCCACGTCCACCTTCCGTCATATGAAATAAAGGAGGATGGGTATATTGTACCACCTGTTCTCCTTCCGAAATTCGATATGCCATTTCGTCGGTGAAAAATCGAACAGTACCAGGTCCGGACAAGATAAATCCCAACACCTGAAGAACCTTCCGCCAGTCCTCGTAAACACACTGGCTCGGCTTTTTACACGTTACCTGTCTGAATACAAGAGGTCCCTACTCAGTGGAAGACCAGCAAGACCGTGTTATTGTTCAAGAAGGGTGACCTGCACGATATCGGTAATTATCAAAAGTATGATGCTCAACGAGTTCCTAAAGCGAGCAGAAACCACTGTGCCACTCTTGCACGTGACCTGGGAAAGTGGAAGATTTACTGGCCCCCGCTCGTCATTCGACGATCGATGGGACAACAGGTGATTCAGGTGACGCAATGAGTCCTAATTTTTTCGACAGCAGAAGATAAATTCTCGAGTACTTGAGAACATGGTGTGGTCATAGAAAAGGCTTTATTTCACCGCTTTAAGGGCATACATTGGATGCTTTTACTTGTTATGTGTTACTATGGCTTATCATGAAACCACATTTCTGTTATTTCTGCACGTGCACTCCACACCACAACAGTGGCTCATCATAGCAAATGAAATTGGTATGCCAGCCCTTTATCACCCGTTAAATTAAAGGTAAACGAACCCTTCTTTTTGTAAACTATCAAGCAGGTATTAGATATTAGCTTTCGATGGACGACAACTATAACAACATTTGTGTTAGATAACTTATCGATTTATTGCAGAAATGAGGGAACTTCTATTCCCCAAAATAAGTAAATTTTGAAAAAATATTAAATAAAAATAAATAAAAAATAAGCTCCCCAAAAAAACAAGAACCGGAAAAAACATGACACTCACAGAGGTCATAACGGTTAGAATTTTCAACCGTCCCACATATGACTTCTGTACAGGTCACTTTATGGTGTAAGTTTCAAAATATAACAATACTAGAGAACCTAAGACTAGTTGGTGTTTTTAGAACACAATAAGCTAAAAAAGAAGCACGTAGATCTACAATCGTTTATGTATCTCGCTTTCACTAGAGAGCGTTGCGATGTACCTCGCCGACATTATGAGTGGTTTCCTGCTACATAATTTATTGATACCGTTAATAGTATAATAATGACAAGTCAGCTAAACATAGTGTCAACCACCCTATTCGTTATTGACAGTAAGCACATTTTCTTTGGTACTAATAAGTACCACTTCCATTTTGCATGTGACACACGAGGAGACGTTCTTTTTGAAAAACGAAACCGTTACTATTACATTTGTCCGCGCAAGATACATTCTATGCTATCGAAGGACTGTATTTCTTAAAATCTTCTTCAGCAAGTCAAGTAAATATCCGCTATACGATAACTGTACTGGTATTTCGATAATGGATAGCAATTTCTCGACAACTAGAACAGAATAACCATCATAGATTCTACCACCTCCTTGAAGGAAACTGGCCACAAACGAGAACCTCTGTCAGATTCACAGTGACTAAGTTCTGTCTATAGTAAAGTTTTGGAAACGAAGTATACAAATATCTCCAGATCCTAAGAATAACCATGCTTAACCAGGATTGAATGTGCTAGAAAAACAAATACTAGACTAAAAAGGAATGGCACACATACACAACACCATGGAGTCCATTTCCGAAACGTGTGATCAGTCTGTTCTAAACACAATCTTCTTAGGTGCCACAGATTTTGTCAAATACGATGCGATAGTTCCTCAAAGAAATAAGAACAAGACCATTACAGTTTAGATATTTGAAGAAACTTTATCGTCTAAAATAAATAGATAATTATATGTCGTTGCGATAAGGGGATAGCGCAGTGGTTAGTGTTTTCATCGATCAGGAAGCAAAGGTGCTAGTTCGACCGTCTCCCAACATACCCTCTAGTCCACGTGGGAGCACCCTAGCCTGGCTATCTCCAAGGTTGCATGTCCAAAGGAGTTGTTTTTTTACGCTATCGGTCTTCGTTATCATGGCATATGAGCTGATTTTTGGAAACCTCGGGTAAGCTTGTCACTAACCCAAAACGTTGACCATCCATGCCGTGGAACAGTGGAACTTGGTATTGACATGCCTGTACATATCGTTTACGAGCAGACCATTGCATCTCCTTGCACACACTAAGATATACAATCCCAGATTAAGCGAAATAGTCAACTATTGGTAAACCTGGTGCACTACGCTTTTGTTCAAAAGTGGCCTTCATAACTGCCGTGCGGTAAGCTTTTCAAGAAAACCTGAAATACTGGAACTCAAAGTGGATAAGTCCAACGCATAGATTAATCTGCATATCACAGGACTATAAGGACATAGTACTTATTTGTGCTTAAAAACGTCATTCGACCAGGAGCAGTGAAGAGTTTATGTGAAACAGCAATTATGAGAAATAGACAGCTGTCTTTTTAAGAGTGAAGCCGTCAGACGATAACACAGCGCAGTTATAGGGTATTTTCTATGAAGATGCGGGATGTACAAGAGATAGACAATTTCGCTTTGTCCATTTGGAAGACGCGTATTGGACGACTTGTTGACAATGGTCTCGTGATCGCGTGAACTTGATGCGAAGAAGCCGAGCTGATCGTGAATTGAATATTGATTATCTTATGCCTATTAGAACCGCTTAGTCATGACAAGGAATATCAAAGCCCGAAAATTAATCTGAATTGCAGATATAAGGACATTATATTCGGTATAGAAAAGTCTGAAGATATTTCGAAAATCTTCGCAACACTGGCTTTGTATTTCCTTAACTATACGACTGATTCAACTCAGTAATAGAATGGCATCCCTGACCTGAGCACGTACTACAAAAGTTATCTGTACCGGTATTATTAAGGCATGGGAGTTAGAAAGAAAAGGAGCTTCAAATTTGAGCTTGTCGAGAGTATTTCATATCTTCATCACTTCTTTAACTTCTATAGTGAAGAACTGTTAAATTAGTCATATAAAAGGTTCAATATAAAACATGAAGCATCCAACGTTGATAAATCCCTGACGGATAAACCCCTTACCTCCACTGGGCAATGTAGAAGGGATTGGACGGATATTTGGGCTATTCATTGAATTATGGAGGTTAGCCAATCCATGTTTTATCTTCCAAGATAAGATTTGTATCAATTTCTAGAGGACCCCGGAGGAACAAAGGATATTAGTAGGCGAACAGGTGATAGATTAGAGCTAGACAAGTTCTGGTTTTCAAAACGAATAAAAACTTTCTATATTATAAACATCGAAATATTTACTTTATTACTTACTGTCTACTGCAATTCTCACGGCTGGGTATTAAACAAAATCAACCACAACGATCCTGAAATATTTGCAAAACTTGGACTCTGCTACAAGTCAAACCACGATTTCCCCTTCCGGGACTCGTGCATTACACATTGCGCCACGGAGGTCCTTGCTCCGCATTTCCCTCAGCTAGTTTTCTATCTGCCAGTGCCATCAGCAATGACCCGGGAACGGGATTGATCTACGTAGCCCACATCGGCATTGAACCCAGTTAAGCTGAGGCTGCAGTCGAAATCTCAATGTTTACTATCTTAACTCTTTTATTTACTGCCTTTCTCTTCTTAATGGCAGGGTATGTTGTGAAATATAACTCGTATGAAGTGCTGAGATATTTGCAAAACTCCGGACCACAGGTGTATGCAGTGGAGAACGAACACGCGCTGTTGTCCTTACTGGGGAGCAGCGCACTTCACCACTACACCATCCGGGTCTCAATGTTTACTTTTTTATTTACTCCTTACTACAATTTTCATCGCAGACTATTAAAGAAAATCAACCATAATGATGCTGAAAGAAACGCAAAGCAAAGGCCTTCTTAGCATAGTGTGCAATGTGCGAGCCCCCGGAAAGGGTAATCATGGTTCTATCTGGTCCGGTGTCCAAGTTTTGCGAATATCTCAGCATCGTTGTGATTGATTTAGCTTAAAACACGATACCTAGTACTTGAATGGCCTGTCCTCACTCGTTTGCGGGCTGCAGCTCTCCATTTTTCGGAGATTTGGTGGTTAATCCATTGTGGTTCCCTGGAATTCTGAGGTCAGCCTGGCCAAAGTCTGCCTCAGGCCTTCACCACCACAGCCAGTCGAAGCCGTTGTGGATCAGAGAGAGATTTTCCAACATGCGACTTTAATACCAAGACAGTGGCAGATCCTGGTATTGGTTTACTCTTAGGTTCTTGATGGAAAGCCGGACTCCTTCTCAGCTTGGGCCACCCTGCCAGGGGATGAATACCTCGCTGTACGTCGCAGTCCGACACCCTGAAACACCTCCGAGCCACGATGAGGAGGTAAACTGTTAGGAGGTTTCGCTTAATAAACATCATATTTCATTTTTTCTTCATAAATCGCATAGAAGGTAGGAATTTCAAACCATTGCTGCTCTGAACAACTTTGTTAATTTTATTATTTCGTTGACTCTATAGGAAAATCCTCGAAAACTCAGTTGAACTCGTGGAATCGCAGCAATAGCAGGAATTTCTTATTTCAGAATTCGACGCTGAGTCGTAGTCGTCAGTGTTTACATTCGAAAACGACGGTGCCCACGATGATAAACGAGAATGATACTCCAATGATTACAGTGCTGGAAACTCCTCCTCTGAACAAGCAAGGTAACAACATCACTTGTTAATTGGAATGTCACTTTAAGCAGAAAATAGCAGCCTTCACGCTCTTTTACTCGGTATGCCACTGGATTCGTCGTCAGATGGCAATATACAGAGGTCCTCGAATAAGTAACAAAATGAACAATATCGTTTTGTGCTCGATCAGCAGCATTAGATTGGAAACGCTGTCATTTATAGAAATCACTGTAAAACCAGTCGTGAAGGAGAAGAATATTTAATGGCGAAATATCGTCATCTACGTTCTGCTGAGAAGCACTAAACGGAGGAAAATAGGAGTCATGATTTACGTCACATTGCTCTACATAGCTTTAAGTGTAGTTTGTCAGTTCATGGAGCAGAGCTTATTAACAGTGACAAAACATTTTTAGAACAAAAGCAGACACACTGGCTGTCCTTTAACAAACCCATGTAGATGCATATTAACAAATATTCAAGAATAAAATAAGCAGAAGTGTTCAAGCAGGTGTCCACCTTCTTTGGGTACAAATACTAATAGTGGCAAATATTTAGGTTGACTGTCTCGAAACAGGAGACTGTTTTATGAGGATACGCGGTATTCTTAACTATGGTGATCAGCTGACGTATTGTGGACATAGCTTAATAAAGTGGGACAAAACTGTTAGGATGGAGAGTAGAACCGATTGATAAAGCAAGCCACACATTCATTATTCTCAGCAGAGTTTATATGAAGCGGTAATTGTAGCAGGAAATTGATGAGCACGTCATTTTTCATTGATAACCCAACACGAGGTTGTTATAAATATTTATTCGACTAACGCTTCGGCGGTTTCGCTTTCCTTCTTCATAGCCGAAGTGCTTCAAGTCAGTTGTACGAAGTTTTATATTCTTGCGTTGTAGGCCTTCGTAGTCTCATTGCTTCGAAGATTCCCATAGCAAGAACATGGAGCGGAGCACCACGCGGATGAAGTCGAATGCTTAGTTGACTAAATTTTTCATGACAGCCCGTGCTAGCTTATTCATGGAAAATGTATTGGTTATTACAATCTTAGCTTATTATTTACGGCCTACTCTTTTAACAGCAGGGTATATATTGCGAAATATAACTTTAATGATGATGAGATATTCGCAAAATTCCGGACCGCAGGTGTCTGCGGTGGAGAACGAACGCGCTATTGTCCTTTCCGGGGAGTAACGCGTTCCACCACCACATCATGCGGGTCCTTCGTTTCGCCTGTCTTTCAACTAGTTCTATTGGTCTTTTGCCATCAGCAATCACCCGTCAGTGGGATTGATCTAAGGAGACCAAATCGGCAACGAACCCAGTTTAGCTGAGGCTGCAGTTATAATCACAACGTTAACTCATTATTTACTGCGTACTCTTTGACAATCTATTCATTGACAAATCTATTCGGCCAAGCACTTCCATAGCCAAACAGAGAAAACGCTAAACCAAGGTTTCAATTACATTAAACACAGCTCTGCACACTCACCGCTTTCTATGAGTGTTCCACTGAGTATGTCGCGTGGAGACCACGCATAGAATTGGCATGGAAGCGTAATGTGCCCCTCCCATCAGAATAACGGGTTGAACAGGTCGATATACCGCCCAAAATCATGCGTGATAATGAGGCATTCTTCCCTGCGGTTCATTTTCGGCTTTCTGGATTAATCCAGAACGCTTCGAGAGTTTTGCACGCTCGTGTTCTCGATTCCTGTGCGAGGATCGGGACCCGTACTTCAAAGTCTCCCCGTTATATCTCTGGGTCCTACGCGTGCCTAATGGGGTATTTGGTTTACGTTTACTGACTAGATGTTCTTTTATGCAGACAAATATTGGTCTACCCGTTTGGCCAATGTATTTGTTTCCCCACGCCTTACAGGTGATCAGATAAACTGCACCAGAGCTCATGCAATCACCGTCTCTACCATTATGCAAATTATGGGCAAATTATGCAATTTTGCGTTGCACATATACGGTTATATAGTCGGTTACGAACTAGCTGGCGCCTAAGAGTTTTCGGTGGCATTTCAACTACGTTTACCGAATTCTCTAGGTCCGCCCTTCATAATCAGCGTTTTATAGTTGCACTTACATAATTTGAGATAAAGGGTAGGATAAATAGGACATTTTTATCGCTAGAGTTGCGTTTGTGAGCCTATGATTTTTCTCTACACCTATCTCGAGCTACAGTTTCGTAGCCATTAGAAATGGCTATTTGCCGTGCCAAGTTCCGGCATTTCCTTCTCTTCTCTCTTCTCGTGCACACGTTGGTTGCCCTTCGAAACATGTTTCTTATAAGCGCCCTTTTTGTGTGAGAGGGGTGAGAGGAGAGGTAATGAACCAAGGCCATTTTCCGACAGGTTAATTTGAACATTCAGGAATGGGACGCATAGGACCCAGAGACATTGGAGAGGACTTCGAAGGACGGGCGGGTCACGATCCTCGCACAGGAATCGAGAACACAAGCGCGTAAAACGCTCGAGGTGTTCTGGATTAATTCCAAGAATCTGAAAATTAACCGCAGAGAAGAATGCCTCATTATCACGCGTGATATTGAGCAGTATATACGCCTGTTCCTCTGGTGGGAGGGGCACATTACGCTTCCACGTCAATTCTGTAGGGTTGGTCCCCGGGCTACATACTCAGTGGGAAACTCACAGAAAGCGGTGAGTGTGCAAAGAAGCTATTCTGTGTTTAATGTGATTGAAATCTTGGTTTAGCGTTTTCTTTGTTTGGTTATGGAGGTGTTTGGTCGAATAGAGTGCAGTCAACTTGACCTTTCCAGGCTCTGAGGAAGGCGAAATCCGCCGAAACGTCAGCTTGTTCGTGAATAAAGAATAAAATAACACCTCGCGTTTGCTCAACAAGAATATGAAGATTTATTTGACTAGTGCCGAGTTTAATAGAAAGTCGGTCGTGGGATTTATCCGCACTTTGTTTCTCACTGATTCCTTATGTATTATCACGATTCCACGAATGGTGATTTTGTTTTGCAAAGTGTGTGCACGTCAAGTTTGATCTCAAAGTTTGTCTCATCTCCTGTTCAATTACTCTTCGACGTTAATATGAGTTGTTGAGTTTTGGGTTAACCATACGCGGTAATAATAAACGTTCCTTTTCGCACGACATTTCTGAATATTTCCCGAAGTCAACAGACAATAGAATATCGAAAACGGTTGGGAATGGAATTTGGTGACTTATTGAAACTGTATTACTGAAGAAATCTTGTAAAACAGGGATCGGATAGCCCAGTGATAGTTATGTTCATCATCGCGAGCATGGTGTGAGTTCAATTCCGCTCTCGGCCAAGCAAGCCTCTCATCCTTCCAACGTCGGAAAATTGGTACCGGACTTGACTTGGAAAAAACTACTCTCTGCAGTCCAATTGAGAACACTCCAGCCTGGCTGTCTCAAGACTCCAGGAACAATTGCTTGGCTAGAATTCTAAGACATTCAAGATGAAGTGAAATTCCTCAAGCAGCAATCGAATCCACACATAAAAGTTGAAAGATCTTCGTGGACAGTAGATGCGAGGAATCGAATCGAATGTAAGAAGTGCTGGCATCTGCACAGCAGACGTGAAGACGGGTCAAATAGAATAAAATTTAAAAAAAAAGATCTTGTAAAATGTTTTCGTCCTCAATTAGAAAGCGAATCAAACTTACGTAAAATGTATACTTTTGCACTAGAATTTCGATTCCAGTACTGCCTTCGCTCTCGAGAATAACTCTGAGTGCAATTCTTCGCCAAAATAGCTTTAACACTGTAGGTTATAACCAACGTATAGCTTATGTAGTATATCGAAAAGGTGAAGGACCCAGCTTGCAATATAGGCCACCCCCAATCAGTGTGATACACTTGAGCGTTACGGAGCATGTAGAAGGACAGAATGTGCTTTCAACTGACTGCAGAAATTCCATCCACACGTGTATTGACGAGAAGAAATTCACTCTTAAAGTCCACAACTTTTCATGAAAGTAAATGGTTACGATGTAAGGAAGTAATAGCAACTTTTACACATGAGTGAGATTTTGGATTATCCGAGGTGCAAAAATAGGAATGGCTCAGTGTCTTTGTGACGTAAATCTTGGAAGTTAACCCACAACACAAAGCAGAGAAAAAATTTATTGTTTTGCGGGTTGTTTTCTTTCCTACAGATTTCCTTCATGTGGGGATGTTCAGCAAACTAATGGTGAAGCCGTACCACGCATCTTCACGTATCAGAGGGGATTTAGATGCTGGTGTAAGAAAATCCGGTATTAACCTATGAAGTATTATTATTGAAGAGTAGTTGTCTCTGTTGTGCCAGATTGAGTTATACCGCCCATTTTCAAGCAGATATGCATAGGCACATGGTTAAGTGTATCTTGCAAGCGCATATCCCTACACTGCGAATGACTGAAGAAGGCGGGTACATGTTTCGAGTAGCCACCAATGTGTGCAGTGGAAGAGAGCGAAAGAAGGAATCTCTAAACTTGGCACGGGAAAAGGTCATTTCCAATGGCAACGCAGCAGCAAGGGTATACCGGAACCGTTACGTTCGCATAGTATAAGCTTGGTAAAAAAATGTTTTCGTCTAACCTGCTCTTCATTTCCAACGAAATAAGCACAGCTATAAAGAGATGTGTAAAAAAAGGCACGTAAAGAGAAAGCGACAACATTAAATGAACTACCACCGATCACTCTACTCCGTCAGCTAGTTTGTTACCGCGCTTACGATGGACTGTGGACAATGCAAAATTGAATATTTTACTTCACTTACAGAGACGACTATTGCTTGAGTTCGTATACGGTGCAGCTTACCTCTTGTAAAGGGTGTTGGAAAGTGAAACTGGTGAAACAAATAAACCACTTCGCTTCTATATAAAAGAGCGCCTACAATGGGTAGAAAAATTCATGTTGAACTACACACTACTTGCCAAGCATGTGCCACAGAGATATACCAGAATAGGCTTTGAGATCACGGTTAAGATCCTAAGAATAACCTAAAACATCAGCTTGCGAAACACGAGGCGTTTTGGATAAATTTAAAAATCCCAAGGATGGACAACAGGAGTGAGTGCCTTGTGATCACTCTTTGCTTCGTCTCACACTTCGGGCTGGTTTTTTAACCTGAGATTTGCACATCGCTCCTTCCATGTAACTTTTGGCGACTGATATCCTTCAGTGAGCGGAGAAAGTGATGAGTGTTTAGAGCCGCTGCTCGTTTTGCAAATAAAATTCAGGTGATGACTTTTTATATTAAAGTTGTGGAAGCACCTGGACCAATAGAACGAGGAGTAGAATGAGTACAGATTGGATTTTTACCATTTCGATGCCTTGAGAAAGGCTAAAATTTCCTGAAATGTCACCCAGCGCCGAAGTGTGTTGTATAGATGGCTGCTCATCAAAAAAGGCATAACGTTATATTTATTTATGAGATCTTATAAACTGATCTTCTTAAGCTGACGCGAGGTTGGTACAGATCTTCGTTGTCGTTGTCGTTGTCGTTGTTTTTGATGTTATTGATCGATGGCTGACGTTTCGGCGACTTCGCCTTCCTCAGAGCCGTGATGTTACGTGCGGGACGCATAACGTTATAGTTGCTTAAATCGGAAAGGTCACAAAGTCATTGTGCGACCCAGTCATATCCAGCCAAGAAATGGTGGTCTTTACAATGATTCTCGGTGGCTTGCTGTCCACGCAGACAATTCTGGTACGAATTTGCCGACCCCGAAGGGATGGAAGGGTTGGTGGGCAATGGACTGGGGATCGATTCCACGTGTGGGTTGCCGGACGCCTCCGAGCACTGCGCCACACGTGCCTCCTGAATTGTTCGAGTACTAAGGTATAATTTGTGATTTAACTCTTCTTTTATGCAACATATATAGCATAATTAGCAAAAAATTTTCATAAAGCTCTTTGCAATTATATATTAGTGCACTCTCGTGCACTACGATTGAAGTGCAATACGATTTCCATTTCTGACAAATTCCTAAAAATTGAATTTTAGATCTAAACACAGCACTTTAGAGAAATGAAAAAAAGAAAATATCCGAGAGACAATCTTCGCGCGAAAGACTAGTAACGTATGAGGCCAAGGAGTTTTAAAGAACACAGAGCGCATGTTGGTTTAAAAATTTTTGTCACGACAAGTTGCTCGCTGAATATTCTGGAGTTCGCGAACGTTGTTCTCCTATCGATGATGATGAATTGAAGGCTTTGGTGAGAACAAATACATCTCAACTGTTCCAGAGATTGTAGAAGAACCTAATGCAAACATTCAAACCGTTTTGAACCACTACAAGATTGGAAAGTCTAAGAGACTCGATAAACGGATGAGGTACGAAATGAAAGACAGTCGAAGAAATCATCGCTCTTATTTATTTTCTTCGTATTTTTGTTGAGCAAACGCGAGGTGTTATTATTCTTTGTTCACGATTAAGCTGACGTTTCGGTGGATTTCGCCTTCCTCAGAGCCCGCCCACTATTCTCCTCCAGAGGTAGACCTCCAAATATTGAGCACAAAAGTTTTCCTTCGTCTCGCACTTCTTCCACTTGGCGAACATCTGGTTTTGTCGGCTTCGTAGACAAGTGCGTAGTATTCGCAATTCGACGTCCAATACTCGGTAACTGTCCTCTGGTAGACCGCATACGTCGTGTAGTCGTCTTCGTTTGATGACGTTCGGAATGACTTGATGTTTTAGACAGCGGCGGAGAAAGTGTATTGACTGTCGAGCTAAGACGATCTTTTGTCTCAGTGACAGCGCTTCTTTTACAAGTCGGAAGTATCTTGCTGGTACACCTTGCAGTAACTGCCACGACCGACTTTCTATTGACCTCGGCATTGATTAAATGATTTTTCTCGTATTTTTGTTGAGCACCTCTGGACGAGAATAGTGGGCGGGCTCTGAGAAAGGCGAAATCCGCCGAAACGTCAGCTTAATCGTGAACAAAGAATAATAACACCTCGCGTTTGCTCAACAAAAATACGAAGAAAATCACTTGATCAATGCCGAGGTTAATAGAAAGTCGGTCGCGGCTCTTATTTATCTCCAGCGCTTCTTCTGCGCTACCGAAATGATTCAACTGTTTTATGATGTTCGAAAAGAAACAGATCTATGAAAAGCAGCGACGAACGGCTAAGTGGTTGAAGTGCCACGAAGCTTAATAGCAATTCAAAAAAACGTAATTACCCTAAAACAATGCCATGTCTTTCCTGGCTGGGTGCTGATTTAATTCCCTACAGCTTTCTAAAACCGAGTGAAACGATTACGACCATGACGTAAATTCAGTTGTTAAACGAGCTGGACTACGAAACTCTTCCTCATCCACCATGCTCGACTGACCTGTTGCAAAACGAGCACCATTTTTAGGAGCACCTCGATAACTTCCTGTACGAGAAATAGTTCAGAAAGCAAACTGGGACTGACAATGCATTCAAGGACTTCGTCATCTTTCAATTTCACAGTTTTATCCAACCGGAATAAAAATTTCTTTCCCGCTCACAAAATGTGTTGTTTCCAACAATTTTCATTTATATTTACTTTTTATTTTCAGCCTTCTCTAATTTTGATGGCAGGGTGTTAAGCACAATACAACCACAAGATTGCTGAGATATTTGCAAAACTCCGGACCGCAGGTGTTTGCAGTGGGGAACGAACGAGCTATCGTCCTTTCCAGTGAGTAATGCGTTCACCACCGAACCATGAGGGTCATTCGTTTCGCCTGTCTCTCAGCTAGTCTATCGATCAGTGCTCTCAGCAATCACCCATCAACAGGATTGATCTGGAGAACCCACATCGGCATTGAACCAAGTTAAGCTCAGGCTGTTGTTGAAATCACAATGTTTACTTTTCATTTCCTGCCTTCTATAATTTTTACGGCAGGGAATTGAGCGAAATTTTCATTTAGTTTAATAAACTTTGTTTTAATCTGAGCTATGACGCTTTAAAGATGTGCGTTGAAATACTACATTCTATCCAACCTAATACCAAAGGTCTTTATTCGAATGAGGGAAGGAAGGTGATAGCTAACTTAATGCCATGAGCTTTATCCATGTATCTTATGAAGAATTAGAATACCTGGTAGAGAAAAACAAGGTTTATTTTAGTATACATATTTCTCCTTCCAATGGTTTGAGGTTTCATCTAGAATGGGAAGTGTTCCAGGTCTTCCTGTATGTTGAGCTGCGATATAGAGCATGGCTTCAAACGTTAGCAGTCTGAGAAGATGCTCGACCTTTCTACCTAGAAGTGCAGCTGTGGTGAAGGCGCTAGCCCCCGGGAAAGGGTAATAGCGCGTCAGTTCCACACCGCAGACACCTGCTGTTCAGAGTTTTGTAAATATTTCAGCATCATAGTGGTTGTACCACATGTAATACTCTGCTGTAAAAAATTATAACAGGCAGTAAGTAAAAAGTTAAGACTGAGATTTCGACAACAGACTCGGCTTAACGGGGTTCCTTGACGATTTCGGCTCCATGGATCAATCCCTTTGACGAGTGATTGCTGATGGCGCTAATCGATAGAACCAGCTGAGAGACAGGTGAAACGGGGGACCTGCATGGTATGGTGGTGAACGCGTAAGCCCCCGGAAAGGGTAATAACGCGTTCGCTCCCCACCGCAGACACCTGCGGTCAAGAGTCTTCCAAATATCTCAACATCATTGTGGCTGTATATATACATATTTTATCAGCAATTTTTCTGTTATCCACGATTTTTCCTCATAGAGAGGTCTTTTGAACGTTAGCCGCGCAGCACCGTGGCGCGTCCCCAGGTGGCGGATAGAGGGTTAACCGCAGACTAAAAGCGACTTTTTCTTCCTTGACATACAGGTGGATCCACGGGGTGGTCTCTCTCTTTCTGCTGCGCAGACTTTGCACGTAGCTTCTGTGTTTACGACGGCGTATTTCTGCTTGCGTGTGTGTGTTTTCATTTATGCGGATTATATTCGACGAGACAATTCGGCCAAAATCCTGCAACCAAATAACGAAGAACTATACGGGAAGCGGTTAGGAGTCGCCTCCAACAAATAATCTGCTCGTCTACGCTAGAAGAAACTGGTAAGCAACCCGTGGACAAACTCACCCCTCACGATCAGAGTTCGACAAGGTATGCGTGGAAGGCTAAACACAGGAAAATAAACAGCCGTCGTTTCCCTAACTCCGAAAGCCTCTGTTTCTGCAGCGTTAGGTAGGACGAGTATGGAGAGGCTGCAAAAATCTCAAGGCTGGCTGCCTAAATGGCAATAGCCTATGATTGCAGTCTGTACCTATAGTGTTCGTTAGCTTTTATCTAAGTACTCTGCAGAAGACTTGATCATGCAAGCATGAAGGATAAGGTACGACGCCATCTTTTCAATGCTGTCTATGACACGGGAAAAGAAGTGTTCCTCGAAACATGCGACAGTTGAGGAGTCGGCGGCGTCGGCGTTTTCGTCAACACGAATTTGTCGATGAACATCGATTTATTCGAACAGCTTACATCCCAAATCGGACGTTTACGATTAAAAAATGTGGATCCACACCGTCTTTGACAATCTTCGTCGCTTCTGCGCCGACATCAAGCCATAACGAAGAAGAACTTGTATCGTTCTATTATGTGAACTTAGAGAAGTTGTACTAAGAAGAGCACACATTTTCTAAGGTGATAATTATTGGAGAACTTAAAGATATAATTTGACCCAGAAGAACGTCTCAAGAACGTCACATTGGATACCACCAATTGGAATGGAACGGACAGGGTGGGCGGCTGTCTGAGTTTATAACAACTACCAAGACCACCTATGGTAACTTACAATTCCAGAAGCGCTACACATAAGGTGGGCTGAACACGTAATGCGTGTTAAGGACAACTAATGTACAAGAGTGGTTACCGACTGCATTCTTGCGATGTCAAACGTACTGCTGGAAGGCCACGGACTCGATGGTCAGAGTTTTTTCAGAAAAATCCAAGAAGGAAGTTATGAAGCTCAACGAATTATAGAGCGAGCGAAACCCACTGAGGTATTCTCTCATTCGTCAGGGAAAAATAGCAGATTTGTTGAGGTCCGCTCCAGTCACTTGACGACCAACGAGACCACAGGTGACGGGTGATAGGCGATTTTTTGTTATAATTACAGATCGGTTTCGAAATGTATGTATTCTCTTTCAGTTATATTTGTTAGTCTCAAAGAGGTTTTAGACAGAAAGTACATGAAGCACTTTCATTTTCAAGACAAATACTAATATAGAAAACGAAGATACTTGGATGGCCCATCCTCAGTGCTTGTGCGGAGCCCAGGATAATCTCCATTTTTCGGAGTTTTACTGGGTTAACCAACGTGGTTTCTTGGAGTCCCGAGATCAGCCGGGCCAAAGTCTCCTCCGCCTTAACACCGGCACAGGCAGTCGGCGCCATTGTGGATTAGAAGGAGCTTTTCCACCATGCGACTAGTTCGGTACAAGGATGGTAGTGGATCCTAATATCGGTTTACTCCTAGCTGGGCCTCCTCGTGGAAGCGCCGGACTCTTTCTCAGCTTGAGAGACGCTGCCGGGTTGATGAATCCCCCGCTGTACGTCGTAGCCTGACACCAAGGAACATCTCGCAGACACGACGAGGTGCTTAACCGCTGAGAGGAAAAAAACGAAGAAAACATCCGTAACGTGATTTTCATCTTAAAACACATGATTTCTACCAGCAAAGCATTTCGCTTTATTTTCGCTCATCAGAATAACAATGAAGATGATTGTGTTGCGATTTCTAAAGTGAACGAAATGACGTCGTCGCCCTCAGAATTGACTGTCCTATGTTGCGAAACCACACTCAAAATGCGTAATGTGACATGACGTATTTAGCTAAAAATTTGTGTGAAATGGTCTCTTATATCAAAAAATGTATTATTTGAACATAAAAATTAATGAAATGAGGAGTGGTGTTTTTAAACTGACGTCCGTTTTCAGACGATACCGTTGTAGTAGGTGCTGCAGAAGGCAAAAGGATTTCTTCCCTACTAAAAAAAATTTACAAAAGCTCTTTCGCTACCTCTTTTTTGAAAAATTGCTTCTAGGATTTTAGCTGCTGTGGACACTTTGACCAATAAATCGTTTAAACATTTTTGGTCATATTTCCGAAAACTGCGATAACCACAAGTTTCTATTTGTGCTCGTATTTATCGCGTTTTTTGGGCTTAGTTTTGAAGAGCTAAGAAAATAAGCGGAAAAATAATTATTCGATTGAAAAAACTTTTTAGCAAATGTGAAAAAACACACACAAGTCTAAGGAGACCTACACAGAAATTCTGTAAAATCTCACGGGAAAATCGTACGTTGCAATATTATCTTATGCGCTTCTTGCCTCTTCATTTTAGAGTAAATCCTTCAAAAAAACCTACCCGTCTGCTTTTTCCTTGACCTAAATAATAGGATTAACTTATTTTCAAAATAATGAAAGATCTTGATTATGAACTTCGCATCACCTCTGCAGTTTGACTTGGTTTACCACTTTCACCGTTTCCACTTGAAGCTACGTTTCCGCCATCAAAGACTTGTTGTCTGAAATCGTAGACGGAAAATAAAAGTGGATTTTATGGTGCCAGATTACTAACTGCTTACTTGCTAAAAATATCATATCGATAGCGTGAAGCTCTTCCAAATGAATAACTTGTGTATTTTGGTAGAGAATACTCAACTTTTACCTAAGCCCTTTCCGAAATGTTTAAGTATATGCATTGCAGAGTAAAACAGTACTATTGTCTTCGCAGAAAGAATTTTAAGCTTTTATGCACTTGATTATTCTCAGTGAGTCTGATATTTCAATCGCAGAAGAATTTGTGGAGTGCGCAGCAGACTGCCGTGTTCCCACACCGAAGATTCTCCGCGGAAAGCACGTCGACGAGCTCCACGCATCGTGGCATGGTATCTATGCACCAGCCTTTATTTTCTTCCGAAATATTGAAGTTCACCGCAATATTTAACAAATTTACTGCTAAGAGAAATGGGCTGAGAAAACCAATACCAGGATCCATCACCGTCTTAGCATTAAATTAGATTAGACGCAACGCACATTAAACGGTACTAAACTAAAACGCATGGAAGCAAATTTCCCTCTGATCCACAAAGGATGCAATTGCTTGTGGTGAAGACGACCTGGGGCAGGCTTTGGCCAGAGTGACCTCAGAACTTCGGGTGATCACAATGGCTAGACCAGCGAAACTCCGAAGGAAAGAAATTATGTTGGGCTCAGCAGATCCAGCGAAGATGGGCCATCCAAGTATCGAAGTAAGTGAGATGAGCATAGGTGAAAAACACTAGAAACTACGTGCAGCGAACACAATATAGAACTCTAGGCATGTTTGGAAAGAAAGGTTTTCATGGATCTGTAAACGGATCAACTGTATAAATCGAATATCACTGAGCTAAAGTATGAAATAAAACCATAATTTTTGTGTAAGGAGTTTTAAAAGTTGTTGTTAAGCTAACTTTTCAGTGAACGTGACACTAGGGTAATTTTGAAGTTCTTCAATTTCGCTTTGTGTATACTGCAGCCTACGTTCACGGTTAGTTTGAGACCTGAAATTGATGAAGAGGCAATTTTAGTGCTATGTTGCTTATTTAATTATAAAAAATTATAAAATACTGACAAGGAGAAATACGCTGTGTTGTTATTAATACTGCTTGGTGAGGAGTAGCTAGAGTTGCACCTGTGGGTTGCATTTGTACCATCGGAAGGAGAAGGATCATTTCTGAAATAACTGTCACATTTCTTTGTGACCCAAAATCACATATTTTATCGATTCCAGTGCTTATTGCACTCGATTCACTCCTAGCACCATCACCTCCGAAGGCTATCGAACTTTTTACGTTCCCGTTCGTATGGCTCGCGAGGGTTTCGCCTTCCTAATGAATTTCGCTGTATGCTGGTCGAGTCAGTTCCTTCTGGAATGCTTGGATAGTCGTGATATGACGCTCCCACGTAGACTGGAGAAAATCTCAGCAGTCCGAGTAATAGAAACCACTGTGATGCTATTCTATTTCACCAGTCGCCGTATGCCCAGGCATTTTACACGCGGATTATTTCAAGTCTTTCCATATTCTACAAAATCTGAGTGAAGCTTCTCGGTGTATAAGAGTGCAGCTGTTTTTCTGCAAATCGGCCTACCAAAATTGACAATGGTAGTTGCACGCTGAATGCACGGATTAGCTCTAGCAACTGATTCTAAACCCAAGCAATCGTAGCTCGTAAAAGTACACAGGTTCTTTTACCCTTGACGTTTATTTCCGACAGACTTCCACATCTATTCGGCCCTAATTTTTCTGACACATTCGGCTTGAATTGATATCGGCTAAAATGGGCCAATCTGGATGCCACGTGCAAGTCAAATTCGTTTTGCACTTGCAAGAATGTTTGTGCTTCTCTGTCAGTACAAAAGGCAATTGTTCGCAGTGGAACTGCGGCGGAACGCTGCCTATTCCAGTACCCTTTTCATAACTGGTACTCTACGTGCCTCATAACCAACATCGTCTTTCTGTGGTACTCCCGTAGCAAGGCAGTTTTTTCTTTTCTAAATACTGTGCCTGTATATCAATTCATCTATTGCATATATATATATATATATATATATATATATATATTTGGCCTTACTCGCTAAACACCATTGCATTGCCATGAAAACTTTAAAAATAGGTTACGGTCGACAAAAGATGTGTTTCGTAAAGTGGCCAGAAATCATTTTGTGATGAGAACTATTATGTATTAGTGGTTCCCTAGTCATGGAATGCCATGGAATAAACTAATAAAAGGATAAAAGGATAAAGCTCTCGGCGTTGATCATTCCCTTAGGGATGCGCCATGCATTCAACTTCATTGAGAATCGTTTGTAGGTAACAGAATGCACAACTAGCCTTTGCAATGACGCGCGGTTGCTTACCGATGTATCCAGCCAGTGCTGCTATCTGTCCTCCCAGACAAGCCTGGAACCAGGTTGCCGACCTCGGAGGCATGGTGAACCATGGGCGCGAAGATCGATTCCACGTGTGCGTTGCAAGGCGCTCGGACCACTGGATCGGATGAACTTGACACTTGACACCTGAACGGCGCGTCCTCACTAGCTTTGCGGGCCACAACACAATCGCCGTTTATCGGAGATTCGCTGGTTAAGCCATTGTGCTTCACTGGAATTCCTAGGTCAACCTATCCAAAGTCTGCCCCAGGTCTTCACCACCACGGGCAGTCGCAGCCCTTGTGGATCAGAGGGAGATTTTCCACTATGCGACTTCGATACCAGGACGGTGGCCGATCTTGGTATTGGTTTACTCTTAGCTAGGCTTCCTGATGGAAACGCCGGACTCCTTAGCTTAAGATGCCCTGCAGGGGGAACGAATCCTCCTGCTTTACATCGCAGTCCGACACCCAGAAACACCTCCCAGCCGCGATGAGGAGGTAAACCGTTGGGACGGATGGAATAAACTAAGCTCTAAAAATTAGTAAAACAGAAAACCTATACTTAGAGTTTGACCAACTTTATTCTTACAGCTAAGCAGAAAGTTCCACATTCCAGATTACTTATAGAAGCTCGGGTATAGTTTACCTGATCTCTGGTAAGGATTGCGGAGACGAATACATTGGCGAAACGAGCAGACCACTCTGTGTCAGTGTAGAAAAAACACCTAGCCAGCAAACGTAAACCAAACACCTTACTAGTCATGCACAGGACCCAGAGATATAACGGGGAGAACTTTGAAGTACGAGTCACCATCCTCGCACAGGAATCGAGAACACAATAGCGCAAAACTATAGGCATTCTGAATTAATTCCAAGAATCCGAAAATGAACCGCAGGGAGGAATGCCTCATTATCAAGCGTGATATTAAACAGTATATAAACCTGTTATTCTGATGGGAGGGGCACATTACGCTTCCATGTGAATTCTGTGCGGTCGGTCTTCACACGACATACTCAGTGGAGGCCTCATAGAAAACGGTGAGTGTGCAAAGCTGTGTTCAATTTAATTGAAATCTTTGTTCAGCGTTTTCTCTGTTTGGTTATGGAGGTGTTTACCCGAATAGGTTACTGTCAACTTGACCTTTCCAGGCTCTGAGGAAGGCGAAATCCGTCGAAAAGTCAGCTTGTTCGTAAATAAAAAATAAAATAACACCTCGCGTTTGCTCAACAAGAATACGAAGAATTATTTGATCAATGCCGAGGTTAATAGAAAGTCGGTCGTGGGAGTTAATTCTAGAAGGGCCACTGTATGTTTCCGCTTGACTACTTGTGTGTTATTAACACGCTTGCAAAAACCTGCACGTGGTGGAAACCTCACCATTATTGCAATGCAGTTTACTCGCCCTCGCCAATACAGTTTACTTGTTTTGTTTTGTTTTTGTACTACGTTGGCAATGCTTTCCCCATAGTGCGCATTAAGATTTGCAAAAAAGATTACAAGGACAAATCTTTTGTTTGCGATGATTTGCTTCTTGTTGTACAAAGGAGTTACCACAGAGGTTTTTGCTGTCAGGAAAGCTAATAAGATGTCTCTCTTTGGGAGGCTTTAGGAGAATCTCGCTTAGTTCTATGCAAACCATGCACAACGAAAAGTACGCGTCGTCTGGCAGCCAAAAAAATCCGTGGGTAATAAAAAGATCTTCTGTAATAATAAGAGATTCCTCCTTAGCGCTTTTTAGCACTATTTTGTACTGCAAATATGCCATTGGAAAGTTTGTAAAAATACCTGAAAACCTCTTTAGCCGGTGGCAATCTCCTAGTCTCTTCAACCTGACTCTCGTCTTTTTCGGACAAACTTCCTTGGTTTCTGAATTGCTATGTGATATTCTTAATGTGCTATAAATCTTACTCGGTTTTTAAATTCGAAGAAGTAGACTCACCTATCGCTGCAGTAGTCCAATGAGTCCTCAGAATCACAGTTCTCGCTTTTACTTGACATAGTTGATGCAACGTTAGTGTACGACGGCAGCTCTGACAGCTGAAATGACTTCTAACAAAGTGCATTACACTTAGTGTATTTGCTAAAATACTAACATTACAAGGAGACCGTTCATGATTTAGTTGCTGCCTCAACAATGGTTGAAAAAGGTTTTCTTTTTGAATCGTTGGACTCCTCGGCACTGTTCTGAAATATCGCCTTTGCCTCTTGCTCTGAACAGCTTTACAGAAGATAGTAAAATCTTTTCAAAATCTTTTTTTGTCTAAGGAACTTTGGCTTAACTGGACTTGCTTATGTGTTGCCCAGAGTTATGAAGTCAACAACCTATGTCTTTCTCGCATTTTTAGCACATTTTTACTGCTTTGTTCTCACAACCTAGAAACTTCACATTGCTGCTTTAGGTTTCTTCTAGTAGCGTCACAGTTGCATAATTTCTGGTAAAATTTTTACACCACGATAGAATTTGAACCTGTTCCTATTTTGTATGGCGCGTGTAGCGCAGTGGTCGAGCGCCGTGCTCAGAAGCGCCGTACTACACACATGTGAAGTCGATCCCCGCACTCATGGCCCATCAATCCAGGGTCGGCAAATTGGTAGCAGACCTGTTCGATAGGATAGTAGAATTGGCTCAATGCATCGATAGGCCGCTGCGAGTCATCGTAAAGGCCAGGTATGCAGTCAATCACCTCCAACGATGCTTGATGAAGTCGAATACATGGTGCATCCCAGAGATTGATCAACGCCTAGAGCTTCATCCTTTCATCGTTTACCATATTTCGAGACCTCAAAGCAGCAAACAAGAAATCTTGCCTATCGCGCACTTTCGATATCTCTTTTTTCGAAAATATTTCCAACCGCTATCGTTTTTTGTAGGCCACAACAATTTTTTTACATCACTACCACACTCTTAGGGCCGTCGTGAACTGCAATGGATTGCAAGAGGTGAAATGCAGCCAAAACGTACCCATGTGTAGTTAATTCTGCAGGGCGACGGCAGTCAACACTGTCCATGTTAATAGCTATAGTTCTACCATGCACGAGCGATGCTGTGACGAGACGTCGAGTCGAGGGATTTAGTAGTACCTGTGGCTGCTTTATTTTATGCTATGTTCTTCAGATACAACAATTTCAATGGAAATAACACTTACTGCTCTAAGCGTCCTTTGGAAGGCAAGAAGTTCTTGCGAATTCATGTCTTCTATGAAGATGTTGTTAATAATAGCATCGATCCAAACTATGTTTTGTGGAACACGTAACCTGATCGAAATTATATATAGGATCAAATGGATCTAAATCAGAGGTACACAGTGATTATAACTTTATCTTAACTTGCTGGAAATCACGTGTAGATTGATTCAAACCTATCAGAGCGCTCCTCTTTATAATATTCTGCATTGACGACGATAAAAGGTTTCTCTAAGACAATCGACAGGATTCCTTGACATTTACTTGACAAACCTATATGCCTCACCAGTTAAGTAAAATGTTTATTAGCGATATTTTTGTCGGTGTCCTCACTGATATCGCAGCAAATGTTTTTATTGTCCAAGGTTTGAGAAGCTAAACAATTAACAGCATAAGAAAGTAGCACCAGAAGCGCTCTACCATATGGCAGCCCAATTCACCATAATTTCCTCCATCGACAGTGGTGCGTATCTTTCGTGAATCGTTTGCAGTATTTGTGATGCTGTCTCTAGTGAAACCTAAACCACATTGTAAAAAAATACTTCAGTTGTGATCTCATGTTTGTGGACTGCGTACTCCTGTTGTCGGATGGGAGGCCACGTTCACCGCTTCGATGCGTGTTGTCGGCTCACTCGTCATTGCTTTCAAAGTGTTTTCAAGTTTATGATGAAGGAAAACCACTCCAAGATAGTTTGTCACAGCCATACATTCCGTCATATGCTCCCAGATCATTTCAATCTAGATTATTACCAGGTTATTCCACACATATCCTGCTCTTGTTTAAGTGGTTGAAAATCTTTCGCGAACCTTGCCACTGTACATCCACTCAACCACGCCTGAGACTAATCCTGGTTGAAATGCTCTCATATCGATGCGAAGTGGTGTATTATGCGACCGTAGTAACTGAAATCGCTGGAATCAGCTACAGAAGTCAGTTATAGAGGTTTCCATCACTGTAATTTAGTTGCTTAGGAAATATTTTTACAAAATGTCGGCTAGATGCTTTAGCTGTAGGCATAGGAAGCCTTTTCTTGCAGACAAATTAATTGTTCAATTTTGAATTTATTCAGGTACTTTATTCCATTATTGAAGCAAAATTGTCTTGGAGTACAAATGAGTGATAACTTTGAATGTGTCGTTTTCATGTTCAGCAATCGCGAGGTTTTTAAACAGCATACATTTACTTCCATAAAAACACAGTACAACTTTAGTGATAGTGACTTGGGTGATAACTTTATTGATCCAATCGTATACTACCTATCGTAGCTGTTTAGCACAAAAAATAGGAAATGGAAGCACTGACTCCGTTGTGTGCTACCACGCAGAATCAGTGTGTTAGCAGACCTGGTTTGAGGAACTCGGATAATTAACCCTTTATATATACATTCAGAGGAAATTCCACAAATCTGCTTAAGTTTTGCTGTGCTGTGATACTACATGTAATAAATAGTAGTGTATGTTCCATATTTGCCAACACTTTCAGCTTACACGCATTTTATCCACGCTAATGTTTCTCTTGTAGGGAGGGGGGCAGGCAGCGCAATGGTCAGTGATGCAGTCCGTTAAGTTAAGCAAGGTGCTCCTTCGACCCCTTTCCAGTGCTATCGTCGAGTCGACGCGTGAACGCACTAACTCGGTTATGCCCAGGACTCCGTGGAGAATCAACTCGATCAGCATTCTACGACATTCATAAAGGAGGCGAAACCCTCGAGCAGCTGCAGAAGCAGCACGCCAAGCGTTCGAAGAACTTTGTGGACTATGAATGCTAAGAAAACGAATCGGACGCAAGAAATGCTGGAATCCGTACAGTAGAGATGATGTCGACTCATGTGGTTTAAAATAAAAAGAGAAGTCTTATTCTTTTGTGTCACGCACAATTTGCAAAGCTGATAGGGTTACTACCTGATAGGGCGAAAAATCGGTTGTTTCCACACCTTCGATCTTTCATAGTGCGGGAAATGTACTGGTTAACATTTGCACAACATCGTGACATCTATAGTAGTCATTTGTAAAGAGATATTTTGGTCTCTATGAATTCTGCAAATGTTGCGAAGCAAATGTGGTTCGACGCACCTTGACTCCTTAACAATTTAGTATCTGATGAATACTAGACACTAGGCAACGAACCGCACGAAACTGCTGGCAATCACATAATACATGAAGTCTGCTAATGTAGGTAAGGAAATAAGGAGTCGCGAGTATGAGGATTTCGAATGATTTTGACTAACAGTGCATCAACTTCACCGTACTAGTGGATGAAAAATCCATAAATTCATCAGCCTGTCTTTATAAAAGGTATAGCTCGTGCTGACCAAGGTTTTAGAAAACACACTTCCAAGCCTTCGCTTTGCTTTTAAAACTGAACAAAGCTATTACCTCATTTTAACCACTTCTATTTTTGAGTATACCGCAAAAAAATTTTACATTTGCAGTTTTTGAGGTTAACACACCTTTGCTATCCTTTTGCAGTGGGCTGCAGCGATAGCTGAATGCACGCTTTCACTTCCATTACTGGTTACAAGCTCGATGTCGCAAGCCCTGTAGTAACGGATTCCTCACCTCACTATAGCACTGCGCCAACAAAACCCCAACAAGGTGGTTGTTTAAACCCTACCTATAATCTCTACACTCGCGCAAGTGTTTGAGGTAATAAGCAACTTGTCTGAAGTGCGAAGGAGAGTTCTCTTCGTTGTACACCACTTTTTTTCTTAAAATCTCCATGAAAACATTTTTACGATTTCATCAGCGCATATGCTGCATTTAAATTTTGCTTAATAAAAGTCAAACCTCTCGTCGAACCCACTCCTCGAGGTAGTTTCACATCGATCAACACTTTTATCCATTTACGCGCAGGTCAACAGACGTAGGGATGTAAAATGAGAGGTACCTCACTTCGAATCGAGTGTTGATTTGATATGTGTGGAGCGGTGTGTAAACCTTAACATTCTACTAGCTAGGCGAAACTGTGTGATTATGATAAAAGGATGCATACAGAAATCTAACGCTGTAATAAGGGTCGTTGGAAAAAATTCCTGCCTATTTTTCCGGCTTAAAAGTCGTTTTGAGCGATTTCCTTGAGCGCCAACAAGCCCACCACCCCACCCGCCCCACGAGAGGGAGTGCGGCCCAACTCCGATAATCTTTTTTTAACAGAGATAAGGGAAAAAGATACTTTTTTAGAGCAGTCGAGTTCGTTGCCGCGGCTGCCGTAACCCGGCTCCAGTACTCCAATCCAGTGACTTTCGGCTTACGTTGACCTATTTTTAGCGGTTTTTTCTGCGCTCTTTGCGCTAGGCACGATTTGTTTTCTTTCTCATGGTTGATAGTAGGAGTTCATTTTTGGCTTACAACTAAACCGAAGTATTTTAGAATAATCGATTTGACGTGGATACAGCGCGCACACACCCAACACATTACAACACCTATGCATGAACATTGTCTACATTTACACGAATGCCGTGACTCAAGACTTCATAACGCATGCCATGTGAGAAAGCCTCTTAAGTTCTCGACGTGCCTTTGAAAATAACTACTTAGTTGTTTTCGTCCCGTGGTTAACATTCTTCTAGAAGGCCACGTCGTAATAAGGCGAACATGTCGTGACAGAGATAACGCAAGAATAAAAGAAAACACTACTCAACACTGTGATATGAGCTTAAAAACAAGTGCAAAAAATTTGACCAATCTCTCAGAGTGGTCCATTTCATAGGAGTGGGGCATATGGAAGGTACGGAGATTATTCCAAGCTGCATTTTCGTATTTTTAACAAACTTGTGAATTTTGCTCTCTAGCAGGATCTGCTTCAAGCTACTGCAAAAAGCTTGCCAATTCTGAATCTTCTTGATATGCGGCACAGATCTAGAAATTTCATCTGGCCTATGCATCTCGTTACCGTATTTTTTGGTTGAATTCTCCACACGCACCGCAAGATAATATTATGAATGAGTGTATGAGCCTCTATCTTTAACTTTTTAAAAGCAAAAGGTGGATAATTCTTTGTACTGGTCGGCATCACACAATTTGCGAAATCCAGCACTACATTCGATTCGTTCTTCACATTCATCATCCACGAAAGTCTTTACATTTGCAAGTGGGTTACGCTGCGCATGGCTCCATTTAAAATGGTGTCCTCAGGTGATCACCGCGAAGAGCTGCTGGACTTCGTGACCGTTACGGTTCTCATCTCGTACGCACGTTGGCGCTTTTCTGACACAAGGCAACGTTGATATTGGGATACCTTCCACGATGTTATGTCACACAAAAAGTGCTTGAATTTGTTTCAATTCTCTATTTCACTCGCACAGATTAAACAAAACTTAGAAAGGAAACCTTCTCAAGCGCAGAGTGGAAGTTGTTTTTTAGAATACTTCAGAATTGGTAGGACAGAAGATATTATAGGAGCAAACGCATAAAAGACTACTTAAAAACAGAGCGTCGAAATCCTAAATGATGAAATCGAAACTAATTTCTGCATACTACAAATGAATGTTGCGGTCTACGAGGTTTGGCGGTGTTACAAACTGTGCTACGTACTTGGTTAAGACGTTGGCTGAATAGAAAAGAAGGAAAATAAAAATGCAAAAATTCTGCTTGAATTTCATCACAAAGAGGAAAAAAGAAGAAGTTTGCAGAAATAAAGGAAGAAGATTGGTAGGACAGAGAACATATCGAGGATTCGCCAAAAATTGCATTGCAGTTCGAAATGTGGATAAAATTGATAGCCTTCGTTCTTTGTTTGGTAAATGTGACAGCTGCCACGGTTTTAAATTTTACATTCTGTGGAAAGGTAAGTTTTCCATTCAATTTCTCCAAAAAACTTTTTCTTGAAGGTAGCTCAGGATTGTTTCATCAATTTCTTCAAACGGGACTTTTTCTCACAACTATTCTAAGCAATCATAGTGGGAGTTTCAGTCTACGCCGCTTTATCCGCAGTTTGGGTTCAACTGAGGTACACTTGCATAAAAATATGATACGAAGAAGGATAATACCACTGAAAACACTGTCATCACTATACTAGCAACTATCAGATCACCTCTGACGTCTATCGCTTGCTGAGCTGTGCTGTGCTCCATATACCCCGGGTACAATCAGGTGGAAGATATGGAAGCCGTTCAAAAATCTTAAACACTTAAAAGATTACATTATTTTTCGACAGTAGGCGTCCCCTCTCGTGTATTTATTCCTTTTATTTTGATGGAACTTGGCTGGGCTACATAAGCAGTTTAGCACAAGAAAGTATTCACGCACGTAGGCGGCTCAACCTCCATGTGGCTTCGCTTATGAGAATCGCAGGAGGTTTTTTCGTGCATTTGTAGCACCAATTTGCCTACTTCGGAAGGACAGGAATGTTACTAATTCCGAAGAGGAATCGAACCAGCTGCCATGAGTGTATTTCATGGCATCCTTGAGAGCTTCTCTTCTTATCTCATTGCCGTTAATTAATCATATAGAATCATATAAATGCTGAAAACTTGCAACATGGCAACAAAGCGGAGAAGCAAAAAAACAGAAGAATAAAAAATTTACAATTTACTTCACCAGATAGAAACTTACTAAACATCACAACAACGGCTGGGTAATGTAGTAATGGCGAAAAAAGTAACCGCCTATTTCATACTGAAAAAAATGCCGAAGTAACAGGAAAACGACGTTATATGTCTCTAATAGTACTTTAACCCATTTTACACCAGCTACCTTATTTCACTGCTTGTCCAACGGTCTGCACCGCCCAATTTTTCATCGCGTGGTGACACTTCGGTATTTCGACAACAAAAAAAATTCCGCTCAGAAAAAAGAGAATTTGAAGGGTTCTGAACAGAACTGAATTATACAAGAGCCCTACTGTACCGCATAGTGATTATGGTTGATACGTGATACTGCTATATGTTACTGCTGTTCATTACACAATTAAACTGCGGTCTGAATTTGAAGTTCATTTCGAGATCTTACAAATTACTAAATAGCTATGATTTGTCATAGGAAAAAAAATAACAGTTCATTGGTAGTGAGATTAATGGTCGATGAACTTTTTCCAAAAGGAGTTCTTTGTCAATCGCTAAGTGAAAAAAGCGGCTTTTCTGGCCTCACCGCACTTTTTTTGAACTGCTCTCGATTAGCTATCAAATAGGGTTCAAAAAACCTTCAAAACCCAATAAACTCATTATGGATCCTATAGTGTCAATACGAGGCAGAATGAAATAAACTCGATAAAAAGCGTACTACGTGAATGTGAGAAAGAAACTAAGGACGGACATATTTGATATGTAAATAAAATGGCTTTGGGTAGAAGTGTAGTTCTCTCCTTTAAAGGAGAGCATCAGACTAATTTCTGATGAGAGAAGGAAAAGGAGCCTTAAAGGAATTATCATTTTCTAACACTTAGAGTCCGATGTGAGTGGATTAACAATAGCACGTTTCATTTTTTATAAGTTTTCAATTTCAGAGGAAAAATGATGAAAGCGCAGCCGAAAAGGAATCTGCCAACAAACAATTAGCTAATGAAAAGCCGGTATAACTTACAAAGCCTCAAGACGTATTGATTTTTTTTCAAGAAATTTTAGCATTGAAGAGATGCGTTTCAGATGGAAGAGTCGGGGAAAAGCGAACAAAACTCCGAAAGGACGGATAGCGGTTGTTCTCTGGGAGCCGACAACACTCAAATTCAGCTGGTCATTGCAGAAACAGAAAATAAGGAATGCTCGGTGATTTTTATACAGCCGCTTTATCCTATTTATGTTTCCTGATATATAGGTGTCCTCTAGGAGGTTTATATGTCAAATTTGGGCAACATTCTTGAAACGGCAAACAATTACATGTGGGCAATGAAGAAGCATATGGCAGCAGATCAGGCGGCTTGGAAGGAGTTGGCTAAGCGCATCACGCTCTTGCGTGCTGAGGTGATGATCACATCTACCGTTTTCACAATATTCTGTAATTGGGGATAAATCATAGAAACAGAAGTTATCTGGTTGACGTGTTTGTCGAGATGGGAAGGTGCACACTAGTATCCAATGGACCTCGGCATAATTGCCAAAGTGTAGAGTAGAGTGCAAATCCTGGGTTCAGCAAGCATAGAAGTGAAGGTTGAGGACTTCTTGGCGTAGATAAATCTCTGAGAGATATACTATGCGTTCGATTCCATTATACGTCTGGTTGAACAAATATTTGACTTGAATAACAGTTATAGGACGTATTCACATGTTAGGATAATGTGAAGAATGATAAAAATAGAAGAGCCCTGGCGATTTATTAATCCCTAGGAGACGCGTCATGGAGTCGATTTCATCAGAAATCGTAGAGTTGATTGAAATTATATGTGACCTATGGATCGACTTTCGTCTTTTGCCAACCTATTGAATAAGTGTTTCATCCTCTCAGACAAGTTTAGCACATCCTGTTCCTAAAAAACCCAGTTTTTCAAGGCACCAAATTAATGGCTGTAAAGAGACTATTCTCTACGCAGTGCAGAATAAAATCAATTTCATTACTAACTTTCTACATAAAATTCCTTGACGCGAGGCCCATATGCTCGCTGTAAATCGGTAGCTCTTCATAACCACTAGACAAAGCAACATCCCGCCGATGGCCACTTTCGAGTGTGGGTAGCCTCACGCCACCCACTCGCTTGGATCCTGGTCGCACCTTTTGTATCACCTCATATATGAAAACTAATGCATCCCTTTCTCATAAACTTTCTGTATAAGCAACATTACTAGCAAACCTTCTTTCCTGCTGCGGTTTTTTTCTTATACTTTCTCGGAAACTGAAAAGGTGGACCAAGTACCATCTACTCCAAAATGTTTTTAAGCGGCTTAATGATTCATTCCTCCTAACGCTTTAGCGCCTCATCGTGGCTGCGAGATGTTTCCGAGTGTCGGGCAGCGAAGTGCAAAGGAGGGATTCATCACACTAGCAGAGTCTCACAGGCTGAAAAGGAGTCAAACGTTTCTATCATAAAGTCCAGCTAAGAGTAAAGCAATACCAGAATTCACCACCACCCTGATACCAAACTAGTCGCATGGCGGCAAAACTCCCTCTAATCCAAAATGGCGGCGACTTCGTATAGTAGTGACGATCTGAGGCAGACTTTGGCCAGGTTGACCTTGGGACTAGAGGAAACCACAATGGCTTAACCAGGAAATCTCCGAAGAAGGAAGATTATGCTGGGGCCCGCACAATCAGTGAGGACGGCCTATTCAAGCTTCAAGTAGGTAAATGTCAAGTTGGAAGGATTTATCCGCAGCGATAAGTGATATCTTTAATTTTTTATCGGTGAATTCAACGCCAGAATGAGAAAAGCCAACGTGACCAAAAATGAGAATGAAAATCGTCTGAAAAGACTCTTGTCCGCAAGGGGTCTCATCCTTTGATACTAAATTTTTTTTCATCTCCAGACTAAAGAAAGCTGATTCTGGACATGGGAGTATCCTAAAGGCATGACTCATGCAGAAGTCAACCATATTCTGACAAAGAGAAGATGGTGCCTGCTACACAAGTCGGTAGTTCCATAATTCTGTGCAAGTTTTGATCAACGCCTTCTTCGCCCCAAGATTTGATTCATTCGAAAGTCACTTGTACTCCCGCAGTCCCGTTGATCGTCGAGTGACTCGAGCGAGAGCCAGTAAATCTTTCACTTTTCTCGGTCACGTGCAAGAGTAGCCCAGTGGGTTCTTCTCGCTTTAGGAACTCCTTAAGCATCATATTTTCCTTCTACGCTTTTCGTGAAGAACTCTGACCACTGGTTCGATGGTCCTCCTGCAGTTCTTTTAACATCCTGCAGAATCTAGTCATCAGCGCCTCCTGTCCATCGGTTGTCGTTCATACGCATTACTTATCCGGCCTACCTTATCTTCGACTGTTTCGCGTGAAGAACGGCATCCTTGATTTTTGATCGTTAACGCAGGTCGAAGCTTCGGATCCCTTCTCTTACTTGTGTGCCACGGTATACTCCTAGCAACGTCCTCTCGAATGCGCCAATAGCTCAAAGTGATTTTTCATCCTGTTTACGCCGCGACCAGGTTCCTGACGGATACGTCAACGGAGGAAATATCGTTAAGTCGAAAAGATGGGCACAAAGTCGGGTGTTCTTTGTTTTCCTCACTACATCCTCAGTGCTCTTGAATGCTATCCAAGCCACTCGTTTCTTTCTGCTCAACTTTGGAGCTGAGTCGCTCATCTTGTTCATTCCCCGACCTGGATGAACATAACTGGAGCATTCGGAGATATTGGTTCCGTTGAGCGTGAATGCAGCATAAGAAACCAATCCGTTCCCCATAAACAACGTTTTAGTGAGATTTAGTCGAAGAGCATTCTTTCCACAGGATTTATGAAAGTCGGAAAGCATTCGTTTCGCTTGGCTAATGTTTGGTGTTATAAGGACGATGTCATCTGCAAAGCGAAGATGCTGCAACTGCGGACGATCGGTTTTCACTCCCATATTATCCCATTCCAATGTTCGTACGACGTTCTCGAGAGTGACGGTGAATAATTTTAGCGAGATGGTGTCGCCTTGTCTAACCCCTCTTTTGACGCGAATGTTAATATCGTCGTAGAATTGTGATATTTTGGCCGAGAAATTCTTGTACAGCTCACGAAAAATCTTTATGTTCTGAGCAGGGACTCCTTGACTACCATGAGCTACCATGACTGTGTCTATCTGATTTGAGTCAAAAACCTTCCTTAAATTCTGGATGTGAGACAGAGCTGTCTTTTGTACTATTGCAATTCTTCAATGAGCCGTGTTGTCATGTGGATGTGGTCCATCGTAATAAATCCTTTTCGAAAACTCGCATGTTGGATTCCGGAACCGAGAACTGGTGGTCCAACATATCCATCCTTCTTTATTTTATATGACAGAAGGTGGACATGGCTATCGAAGAGATCAGAGTAGTATTCGTGAATAATTTCCTCCATTGCCTTTTTGGACGCTGTAACTGTTCCGCCTGGGCGCCGGAGTGCAGTCATTTTGGTCTTGTAATTGGTAAAGCTTCGGTGGGCTTTGCAAATGCTTTTGCCAGCTTCTGCAGCTTCGACTATGACTGCTACTCTTCTTTCTTAAAAATCTTCTTTTATCACTTGTCTGCATTGCTTTGCAAATTCGGACGTTCCGTTGGTCCTGAGATCTTCTATAGAACTTCGCGGTTGCCTGCAGCTAGTGCGCTTCCACGCTACCGTATCAGCTTGAGTGTTTCTGGAGACAGACGTCTCTTGGTGACTTGGAACCCTCAGCGCTAACGTGAAGATATTGAATGAGCCGATCGTATACCTCGTCGTTGTTATCGACAACTACATCTTTCCAACAGCCGACTAACAGTTGAATTAGTTCCAATTTTAAGTAGTTTTGACACCTCGTCTTTTGCCTTATTGGTTTTTTATCCCTTCTGCGAGAAATAGAATCCTGCACGAAGGAGGCGATGGTCTGATCCGGTGTAGATTTTAAAACAGCAGCGTGACCGGTTAGGCAAAACCATCGGTTTACTGTGATGTGGTCTATTTCGTTAGGGTACTCTCCACCGGGAGATTCCCACGTCCAGCGCTGAGGGTGGGGCTTCTGGAACTACGAGTTACCATAGATTGTCTTGGTCGTCATGATGAACTTAGAGAACCGCTCACCCCGTTCGTTCCATTTTAATCCGCGGATCACAATGTGAAGTTTTTCAGACGATCTTCTTGGTTCAGTCTTAATGTTGAAATCTTCTATAGAACTTCTCCAAGTCCATGTAGAACGCTTCGTCATAATTTGATTTTAGCGCGTAAACGACGAAGAATATCGAAGCCGATATTGATCCACATTTTTTAATGGTAAAAGTCCTACTTAGGTTGTTAGTTGCACGAATGAATCGATGTTCATGGACAAACTCATGTTGACGAAAATGGCGATGCCGCCGACTCTACTGTCGCATGTTCCGACGAACAGTTCTTTTTCGGTATCATAGGCAGCCTTGCATGGGTGGCCTCGCCTAGCCTTGGTCAGGCCGATGACGTCTTATCTAATTATTCTTGTTCGCATGAGCAAGTCTTCTATCGAGGACTAGGATGCAAGCGTACTTGAATTATACGTAAAGATCGTCAGCTTAGTTCTTTGCAATCCAGGCAGCTTCCGTTGGTCCTGAGATTTTGGCAGCCGCTCCTTGCTGTTCCTACTCAACGCTACCGAATTGGGGACTCTTTCGGAATGGAATGGGGAATGAGGCCTACTTCTTTTACTGTGTTTAGCATTTTGGTAAGCACGTATAGCTTGCTAGACTCTGAACGTTGGGGCTGGGTGTACTCACGGGTAGCTTGCCAGGCTCTCCCAGAGTGGACAAGGAGCTTATTTGTTAGAGGAGGCTCCTACCCGCCTCTCATATACTTCCCAGTCACTTGATCGCAGCCTTTTGGCCGAATTGATTTGTAGAATACAACCCGCATAAGTGAGAACGCACACACACGCAAGCATGAATAGGCCTAACAAATACAGAAAGTATGTGCCAAATCGGCGTAGCAGAAACAGGGAACCCATTTCCTGGATCCACCTGCGTCTCAAGGAAGTATGCGGTCGCTTTTGGTCCGCAATTAACCTGCTATCCTCAACCTAGGAAGCCAGCGCGTAGCCCCGCGACTCGAGATCGTTCGTACGAGGACCTCCGTGGTCATTCGAAAGAAAGAAAAGAATTTATGCCATCGACCAAGAAGTAGAGAGAGGTCCAGCTGTATTTTATGAGAACATTTAACACGAAATTTTATCCAAACGTGACAAACTGTTTAAAGAAGACTGGGACAAACCCTATGAGCTGCTTGACGAAAGGTTCAAAATTTGTACCTATTTCGCCTGGGATCCTCAACCAAGAGGATCAGATCGCATTTCTATTACCACAAAGAAGTTGCCCCAGAAGAGAAGGAACCTAAATCTTGATTCCACTGCAACACATTTAGAACCACTAGTAACAAATGGCAGTTGAAAAGCTGCAAAAAGATTTCCATTAGTGCCGGCAGCAGAAACTGTTGGAAGCAACCCAAAACGAACGGGTCTCAAAAAATGATGCGTTAATTTGTGCAAGTAAAATCTTCAACTGCTGGTCCTGATAAACAAAAATGATATCACTAAAACTTTTTGCGATGACATCGATTTATTTCAGAAAAGTTTTACACCAATGTTTTCTGCTCCGCAATCCACCTCTCAAACCCCGAAATTCCTATCGGTAGAAAACCGTTTGAGGTTCTAGACTCCGCAGTTCAGGTAACAATAGAAAGTATGGAAGGAAACACAGCTCCAAGATACCTTAATGTCACCGCCGACTTTCTTGGAGCTGGAAATCACAATTTTCATATATATATATATATATATATATATATATACATATACATATATATATATATATATCGCAAACTGTATAACATCCCACCTTCAAAACGAAAAATCCATGACAATTGAAAAACTTCGCGGAAGATCACCCTGTTGAATGTGGTTTACGAGCTGTTCGTCAAAATTGACACGTCCACCAACTGAACAACCAGGATTTCGATAGGGACTTTGCCGCGTGGACCAAAACCAAACCGTGACCAGGGCTACAGAAGTTCGCCGGAAATACCGCCTGCCCCTGGTTCTCAATCTAAAGCGTTTGACAACGTCGAAGCGAATGTAATCCTATTAGTACTCGTCGACCAAAGAAAGGACCCGTACTACATAAGAACTCTACCTGGCTGTTATAGCAATTGCACTACAAAAACACAGATTTTCCATCGAGCTCTCACTGTACCCATAGAAAAATAGTTCCATAACGTGATGCCATATCGCCAACGCTGTTTACTGTCGCACTCAGGTGAAGAATGAAGTAGTCCGATCGGCATTAGAAAGACGTGCGTATTGGTGGAAAATCCCTGTCAAACCCTGGTTTGTCCAACAGCATCTTCATCTTTTCAAGAAGTGTTCACGAAAAAGAGACCATGGTCAATAAGTTCGGCAAACTGGAAAAATGATCGGGCTATGCCTAAATTGGAAAAATAGTAACTTCGCGAAAACGCTACTATGTGAAGGCAAACAAACCAAACTGGGCGGTACTCCGAATGCGGGGACAATCTCGCCCATGTACCCGTCGTTCAATAAACATGAATATCGACATAAAAAAGAAATTAGGTAGAAAAACGAGATCAGCGTTGGCCATATTCGAGAATCTTAAAGGTGCCGCCGACTAGATAATGGATCCAGGACTAAGCGCTTACCATACCGAATCAATAGTCCTCTTAGCGATCTGTTATGCAGCAGAGACGTGACTGGTGTTTCGACCACAGTAAGAATATTGCGCACTACTTAGAGAGCCCTTGAACAGTGTCTTCTAAAATATTTAGACCCAAGCAGAATCTACACTAAATGCGAAGATATGAAAATCTATTTTACCTTGGACACCCAATAGAGAACATAATGGAGATAACATATTGATATAATTGATACTTGAACAACCCGTCCTCATTGGCTGTGCGGCCAGCAGCGCAATCCCCATTTTTCGGAGATTTGCTGGTTAAGTCATTGTGGTTTCCTGGAATGCCGAGGTCAGCCTGGCCAAAGTCTGTCCCAGGTCTTCACCATCACAGGTATTCACAGCCCTAGTGGATCAGTGGGTGATTTGCCACCATGCGACTTTGATACAAGGAAGCTGGTGGATCCTAGTATTGGTTTACTCTTAGCTAGGCTTCCTAATAAAACGCCGGACTCCTTCTCAGCTTGAAAGACCTTGGCAGGAAGGTGGATCACCTATGTACATCGGGGGCCGACACCCAGAAACACCTGCCAGCCACAGTGAGGTGGCGAATCGTTGGAAGACGTGTCCGTTAAGGCATATTATGCAATTTTTTTTTCATAGACTTAGACATAGACAATATGTAGAAGGTTATACAAGAGCTGACGTATTAGAGTGTCTGATGGTATTTTCGTCACTTTTACCGAAATCTCTAGACCGCAACCTCATGAGCAGTGTTTTGAAACTACACTTTCTGGTTGGACATAAACAGAAAGATAACTGGGGCTTATTCTCGCTAGAATTATCGTTTACGAGCGTGATTTTTTTTTTGTACGTCTATCCTGAGAACTACAGTTTCATAGTCACTCGAAAGGGCTATCTGCCGAACATATGTCAAGGGTTTTTTTTCTTCTGTTCTCTGCTTGTGCACATGCTCGCGACGGTTCGAAAGACGTTTCTTATGAGCGCTCTTTTGGTGTGCGAGTGGTGAGAGGAGAGACAATGAAGCACAAGTTTGATTACTTTGCTTTCGGTACCGTTTTGCAATATAAACATTTCCGACTAGGTTAATTTGAAATTTCGGAAATGGAAGCCAGTTTTCTTTCGGTTTCGGTTTGCTTAATGTACTCTGAGCATTCGTCTAATTACTCTAACCATTTGTCTATCTCTTCATGTATGGAGCAGACACAAAACAATCATGTATATATCTACAGTAGGGTAACAGTCTGAACTCGATTACTGGTGCTTTCATCTTGGACATAAATGCAGTGGCAAAGCTTGGTGTCGGTCGCTGTGCCATTGCCAGTCCTCTAATTTGTGTTTAATATTTCCCGGTCTACTTAAAGATTGAGCAGTTTATTCACGCTTTTAAGAGGACGATGAGTTGATGAATCGAGGCGCCACACATATTTATTACACCTTTGTTTTGCATAGGAAGCTTGCGGATGGCTCGGATTGCGGAGTCATTGGACACGTTAGTGTAAAAGGCGGTAAAGTCGACTAACTCCATAACGTACAAGTCGTTAGGATGCGCGTTACGCAAACGATACAAAAACATTTGGGTATTCCTTAGATGGGCTAGGATGTTCTTAAGCAAATAGATGAGAAATCGGTTTGTAAACCAAGCTATTCTATCGGCGGGTCCGTTTGCACTACTGATGATGTTTTTGAAGGCTAAAGAGTCGGTAGACGTCATATCTTCAGAGGATACTAACTCATGAGTTCTCATAAGCAAGTGTAAAACGAGACATGTTGACACTTCGATTTTAAGTTCTGGAATATCTGATGGCTTTAAACCTGCCGCGCTTGCCGCTTTGTCCCACTCACTCTTCAGCATAAGATATTGGCTTTTGAATTCCTTTTCAGATGATGCGCGATAAAGCGTCTTCAAGACGATTTTCCGTTGTCTCAACATCTAACTCACCAGAAATCACTATAAACTCTTCATCCTTATTATTATCTAATCGTTTAATAGTTTTTGGTTCCTTAGCTCTGGAACCTGTCGCATACCACATTTGTGCGCTGCTGTAAGGTTAGAGCTGAACTTTAATGATTAAGGATTTTGAGCCCTTCGTTCGAAAATATGTAGAAAATGGTAACTAAAACACGCGAAAAAAAAGGTGCTCCTACTTCTTGCTCTTTATTTTTATTTCTTGTTTCAGTTCTAGCTTTGCAACGTAGTCGATCTAAAAGGTCATGCAGATTGAATGCGACCCCATGCAAGGTCGATCCCATGCGATCCCACTTTAGAAATGGGTTTCGCTGTTGAGAAACTCGAACCCAATAGCGAGTGCGTGTAGCTTGAGAGAGTTATACCTCCTAGCAAGGTGACCCTCGACTTTTCTGACACGTTATCGGCCATAGTTTGATTCTTAAGACTTTCGTAAACGTTATTGCTTTGTTTAATTGAAGCTGATTTATGCGAATGATCTAGCAAATTTTGAAACTTTCTACTCAAGGTTATTTTAGCATTCGACCTCATAGAATCGCAAATCAAAATTGACCCACCAATTATTTTTACCCAAAGGAAATCCTCCAAGTGCTGAACACAATAAGATTCCTTCGACTTGCTGTTCTTCAGTTGAGCGCACATGCTGTCTTGCTTGCAACGAAGGATGGCGCATAGTAGTCACATTTCGATGTCCAGTACTTCTTAGCTGTCCTCTGGTAGACCGCGTGCATCGCGTAGTTGTTTTCATTTGATGGTGCTCTGCACGATTCTTCTTGTGGAAAAATTACGATATTACCTCGCGTCGACGTAGTACTTTAACATTTCGTTGTTATTCGCTATAGTAGCACCTGCATGCTTTTCCTTCAGTTTGATATTTTGTGAATTCAGTTAGTCTCTGTGTACTGATATGCGGTGTCCATAACTATTGCAATTTCGACATGGTCTACTCTTAAATTTGAATCCTAGATGGGATGCCGTGCGCAGTTGTAAGGCAAACTGTTGGCTTTCGGTTTTCATTAGCTACTGGCGAATTTGTACGATGCCACAGTTATTTAGAACATGCCCAGACTTCCTGTAAGAGAAGTATAGATTTGTTCTACTTGCAAAATTTGGTCCTCGTTGGGGTTTATGGGTTGTTAATAATTCTTTATATCATTACTAGCATGTAATCAGGGTTATGATGTCCGAGCCGGAACGAAAGAAGCAAAGTTGCGAAGACTAGTTACAGCAAAGCAGCAGTCCAGCCTGATGCAGCAAGTCACAAAGAAAAAGAAGGTACTACATTGCAATAAAAGCAAGACGTTAAAGGTTAAATCTAAATCGGAATATTAGACATAGTTCTTAAAACAACATAATTTCAGAGAAAGTCTGCGGACGCAGAATAGAAAAGTTGTGAACTCGGAAACAGTATTGCATACGTCAGTCCTTAATATTGTTTTAACTATTCAAATTGCTTAAGATGTTCATGAATAAAGAAACCGTATCAGAACCTCATGACTAAGCCAATTGGCCGAAATCCTACATAGTAGCGAACCGAACATTAGAAATCAGAAATAATTAACAAGCGATCTCCTTGCTTGCTCGAGGAAGGCACAAAAGGAATGCTATCCGTTAGCATATTCAGCGCAGTTTTTGTTTATTCCATGCATCCAATGTCAACGGGCAGCAAGCTGAAACCTGAGGGAGCAAAAGCTTGGTAAGAAAAAAGTTTTCTCTGCCATCTGAAAACGAGCTAAATACCATCACTGGCATAAGCCTGTGAGGAAACAAAGTACATAAAAAGAGTGCTGTTGCGCTGAACTCTAAAGCCAACCATTCCAAAAAACACCCTAGGGACCAATGCAACTCCTATGTCTCATTGTCCGTAATATATGAAGTTGTGGAAAAACTACCCCAAATTTTCCTCTCCACAAATTCTGTCGCAATTCCAGAGATACTTCTCAAAAAAAACTATCCTATTTTTCCTTCTTAAGCCAAATCGCGATTGGTACGTGAAGACAAAAAGTTCAGTGAACAGCTTGAGCTGCAAATAAATTAACAATCGACTATCAAAAAGCTACCAGTCATGAAGCGGATTCTTTTCCACTGCTCACACAAAAACTTGCGTTGAAAACCTTCCGATTTGGTTGCTGATTGTCTTTTAAAGAATCTCCATGAGATTGATCTCACCACGAATGTCAAAAACTTTAGACAAGGCGTTACCAGTTAAGCGAATGAAAATTTGAAGTGAGCTATGCTGTATGAATAACATGCCATTGTGTTATAATAATGATACCAAGCGAGAAATAAGGACATTCGAAGAAAGCGGGAGGCACTTCTCTTCAGAAATCTAGTGACATCAAGTTCTTTCATGGAAGTACAATAACAAATCTCCACTATCCGAACTCATCATAAATATTTTAACAAACTGTCCTTGTTGAGCTGATACCAGGTGGTAAGTTTTGCTGTTGTCGTGATGCGGTGGCTGACTTTTCGGCGACTTCATCTTCTTCAGTGTCCGGACGTATTTTATGTAACGTTATCCGTATAATTCGCTGAACTATCTATAATATTAATGGATGTCTAGTATATAAATAAACACGCTTTATTCAGAATCCACTTACTTCGTTTTTGAAACGAACTCTAAGGATCCTAGCGCATAAATCACAAACAGTAACGCTCAAAACTCTTGAGCCGTTTCGGATAATTTTCAAAAGACCGAAAATGACTCAGAAAGGCGAACACCTCACCATCACACGTGATCTGGTGCCTTTTCGCGGATTTATCCGCTGATCTGGGTAGGTTTTATTCTCCATCCCATATGAACAACACATTCACCTATTTATAAGGCTATCAGTATATAAAATACGCCCAGGATCCGAAGAAGGCGAGGTCGCCGAAACGTTAGCCATTGAATCACAGCAACAACAACAACTGATACCTACTTCGCATCAGCTCAACAAATGCAGTTCGTAAGGTTTGTATAAAATGATTAGCAAAACCGAGGTTTATAGAAAACAGGTGTTTTAAGTCATCCAAAATTTCTCAAGGCAGTGTGTAAGAGATTAAAATAAATTGTAGTGTCGTATGACCTCTATTTCACCTCATTTCCAGTATTTATACAGTTTAAATACTTCACTTAATTATATGGGTGAAGCATGAAACAACGGCGCATATGCAAGAGATAATTATTTCGAACAGAGCAAGTTTGCTACTTGCAAGGCATGAGAACTCGGTGCACCATCAACTCTCGAGTGGGTTGGATAGGCGCTCCTTAATCGCTCGAGCACACTGGATCATACAAACTGGATCCTGGAAACAAGAATTATTAGCCACAGTATTAAATATTAATCAAGTTGCGTAGCTAGTGATAATGGAGCAATTATTGCTTTTTTAACAGTGCTTTCATAGAGCTAGGCCAGTTGATAATGTACTTCTGGTAAAAACTGTAAGACTCTTCGATTATGACGGCGACTGTCACACTACCAACGCCATATTGCGCGTCAGAGCTGCAAACCGGAGATACCTAATGAATCACAGTTTTGAAGTGGAAATTTTTATTTTTAATGCTCTTAGTAAGAAACTAAGCCGATAGAACTATCCAAAGTCTGCCATTTTATAGATTCAATACTAGCATCGTTTTCATGACTGATTCTGGTAGAAAATAGACCCTAGCTTCGTAAGGAAGCAGAGATAAATTTGAACCTTTGGTACGGTAGAGTTCAGTGTGCTGCCCACGACAATCTGCTTGTCAACAGGCTGCACTCAAGAACCTAACACTACGGATCGGTTCCTTGAATATAGAGAGCACATCGCGCAGAGTGGATGAGTAACTAAGCTACACTAGAACAAATGCGGGCCATATTTCTGTCAGTTTCTATGCACTGATTAGAAGTGTAACAGCTAACACAGATAATTACCGTAAAGAGCATCAGTGCGAAGTTCACAATTTCAAAGAAACACTTGAGTAGAAATGTAGCTAATCTACTATCCAACTATATTCGCAACAACGAGCCTATCTTTCTTTGGGTTTGGGTAGTACTTGTCAAGCCAATTTCGGCCCAGGATGAAGTTTACACTACTTAGTTAACGCATTCTTTTAATAGCGATGCGTGCACAGCACCGTACTCCGGACCACACACTCCAGACTATATTCACAATAACTGTTTGTAGCACACGACAGTAACGAAATCGTGTTACCGTGGAAAGGCTAAAAAAAGACAAGTCTTCAAAAAAATACTTGAATTACTTTCATACAGTAGCATACCTTGGCAACAACTGAAGCGAGGTAATCGTCGAAGAGACCTTCACAACGGTCAACAATGATCGAGTGACATTCGGGCTGTAAAGAAACGACATTGTCAGCACTTTATAAAACTTAGTAGAACATATCAGCATCAATAAATTCTCGACGATATTGCTTTTCATGGCCTGCCGATCATTTTCTAATCAGCAAAATTGTAATGATATGCATGGTTTTTCCAAAATACTGTGCTTCTCTTAAAATTTACGTTATACAGCCACTAAACCAACTTTCCCTCCCATCGGCTTGCCGCCTCATTGTACTTTGGAGGTGTTCTTGAGTGTCGGGCTGCGATGAACAACGGAGGATTCATACCCCCAGCAAGGTCTTCCAAGCTGCGAAGTCCGACGTTTCCATCAGGAAGCCCAGCTAGGAGTAAACCAACAACAGAATCCATCACTGACCTGGTATGAAACTAGTCGCACAGTGGAAGATCTCCCTCTGATCCACAAGGGCGGCGACTGCCTGTGGTGGTGATGACCTGGGACAGATTTAGGCTATGCTGACTTCGAGACCCCAGGGAACTACAATAGCTTAACCAGCAAAGATCCGAATAAAATGAAGATTATGCTGGAGTCCGCCCAATTAGTGAGGATGGGCCATCCAAGCAAGTGAAGTAATTGCGCAATATCGTTCAACATCGCACTTGTTTAGGCCTCACGCTGTTCGAAATACGAGAGTCGACGGAAAAAGCGAAAAAAAACTATTTCAATAATGCTGAGATATTTGCAAAACTCCGGATCGCAGGTGTCTACGATGAAGAACGAAAGCGCTTTTGTCCTTTCCGGAGAGTAACGCGTTCACCACCACACCATGCGGGTCCTTCGTTTTGTCTGCCTCTCAGCTAGTTCTTTCAAACTATTTTGTTGACCCGTAAAAAAGGAGTTTTGTGATCATGCCAACAATATGGTGGCCTAGGTGATTTTGGGCCAGTTATGAGTTTGAAACCATGCATATGGTCGACAAATTTTTGAGGTATTAGTGCAGAAGGAAGGTGGGTGTTAAACGAGTTTCTTGACAAATGGGCCAAGATGAGTCGAATATGATGCATTTTCTTTCCCATCGCTTGTTTTGCAGCATAGAGCTTTCACGCTGTATTTTTTGGAATGACCTTGGCAAACATCGGCCGAAAACAGCCGTGTTCTGCATTTAAAAGTATGCATGTAAACTTTTTTCAAATAGACTCATTAGCTTGTAACCTAATTGACAATAGGCCGCTACTTTATTTCAAAGCACTATGAAGAATTGTGGCCGTCGTATGGAGTAAATGTGTATGAAAATATGGAAATAGACCCGATACAAGCTCCAAAACACTTCCAAATGCTGACAGCAATTGTGTTTATGTGGTGAACCGTAATAGCACATAGTAGGTAATATGATACATACGATGAATAATTCTAGAGCGATAAAGCAAAATCTCCCACAGTCCCGCCTAGTGCTAAACCTCTGAAGCTTTTTAGTTACCGAAAAATTAACATCTATTGTCGAAAAACCAGCGAGTTTGCAGCAACATATAATTTGTCCGCCATAGAAAAATTTACGCGAGCACCAATGGGTTAAATTGTAAAATGTATCATGAAACGTACGCCGTCCTTGGTGCAAGTACACGTCACACACGGCGTAATGCGCTTGGTTTTTCCTCGGTTTATTACCCTATGATCCACCAAACAGTAATCTGAAAGTGGACAACATTTTGTTCATTGTTAGAGCGTGATAGATTTGAAGTTACTGTAAGCAGACCTCTTTCGAGCCATTCAAATAAATCCGTATCGGGAAGCTCCGAGCAAGAAGTGGGAGCATTTCTGAAATTAGGCAATTTACATTCTCAAGTGACGCCGCAAGCTCTAAAGAAAATAGGATTTGGAAGTCGAATTATTCCATTTCACTGAAGTCATACAGTTTTCATTTAAGTTTCTCTCTCTCTCTCTGAATAGTACTGATAAGGGGATAAATAGTGTAATGCTAATTCGCTAACCCAGCGTCAGGTATTGGACCGTGTAGCACTTAGTTTCCTGTGAAATGCATTATTTCTTGACATCACTCGTTTATCATTCTTGGATTTTTAACAAGACGATCGACGTACGTCAAGTCATCGGCCATTAAGAAAACGTTCGGTTGAATTCTCCGGGCGTACTGACTGTTTGAACAGATCATCTTCGCAAATGTCGTTTTTCGAATTTCCATCAGCTGACCTAGAAAAATAGAACCAGATTAGAAAAGATATTGAGAAAATTTAAAGATTTATAGGAACTAATGATAATTTAAGTAACTCTCTAACGAAAAATGTTTGAAGCCTAGGAACTTCTCTTACCTGGAGTGAATTTCACTGATGGATCGGCTGTTTCATAGTAAAAGCGATCACATTTCTTTAGTCGTTGCATTTGTTCGCCAATAATACAAGCAAGTGTTGGTCCCACCAATGCACCTACAACCACAGTTTCGCTGTTTCGACTATTATGGGAATTAATATCCTAAAAATCTCCATTTATACTGTACCCTGAGACACCTTGGACAAATATTAGAAATGTAATGGGTCTATCTATCCTAGCAAAATACAAAACTTTGGTTCCAGTGAAATAATAACAACTATTCAACCGCTAATCTCTTTTTTCCATATGTCTTTTTCATAAAATTTCAATCTCTTACAATGATAAAACCGTAACCAGTAAGTCATAATGATTTAGGAAAACAATAAGGCAGATTTAAATGTGATTATGGCCTTAGTCGTAACTCCAGGCCTTCATCGAAAGTCTCTCGGTAGAAATTGAAAGTAATCGTTTGTGAAAGTTCGTTTAATTACTTATCACTAGCCGATTGGAATTCGTAAACTCGCCTTTGACTGGTTGTTCGCTCATCAGTCCTGGAAACAGATCGATATCGTCAACGTGTGCATACACCTTCTTGATGGCCTCCACGGCCGAGTTATCCATCATGGATCGTAGATCGTCGAACGATCGAGCACGTCGTAATCCGCACATTTCCCTTCAGGAATTGAGGTGACAGAAAGCAGAAAATTCAGCATATTGAATAAAGAGCACATATTCCTTTATAGCACGTAGAGATGAACGTATCAGTCTTCCTTGTACTCATCACCAAAATAAAAAGCTCTGTTCAAACTGTCGAATTTTCTAAGAACCACACTGTTTTTAAAAGATTCATATTAAGTTTAATTTGATGAAGTTAAAAATATCTTTAAAAATCAAAGAAGAATTTCGTAAGTTTGACTCGTTGTGGTATTCGCACCTGTATTTGTTGTAAGGTTGGACTCCGTGGTCCCTTCCCCGTTGGATGTTCACTGCTGGAAGGTCGATTCCAGTCAGAGGCGCTCCAGGTTTCGCGAATAAGTGATTGCGCACTGCATCAGTGATATGACGATCGAATGCCATACTGTATGGAAATGATTACGGAAACTTCTCTAAACAAAGCTCGAAAATGCTTATCATAAAACAGAAGGCAATTATAGACCTTTCAGCTCCTAACAGACCCATGAGAATCGATTCCAAATGACCAGCTTTCTGCTCATAAAGAGGAGATGGATTTGAGAAATGATCCTGTTGAAAAAACATTATTGTTTACATCGTACTAGAACCCAGTATTATTTGCAATTCCCGAAAATGTAACGGTGAAAAGTGTGCGGTTTACCTAGTATTTCGCCTTTATAACTAAGAAGGATAACGCTTTCGGCGTTGATCAATTCCTGTGGAATGCACCATGCATTCGACTTCATTAAGCATCGTTTGGAGGTTATTGAATGCTTATCTGGCCTTTAAAATGACTCGCGGTGGCCAACCGATGTATCGAGCCAATGCTGCTATCTTCCCAGACAACTTTGGTATTAATTTGTAGACCCCTAAGAGATGGAAATCTTGGTGGACCACGAGCGAAGAGATCGATTCACGTGTGTGTTGCAGGGCGCCTCCGACCACTGCGCCACACGCGCCCTTTCCTTTATAATTACGGCTCAGGAATTAAATGCAACGAATAATTTTCATTATACGTACCTTCAAGTCGACTGGGTCGCTCATGTTCTGGAACGCGTCGTTCATTCGAGGGAATTTCGCGCGAATAAGAGTATGTCCGAATCTGAACGCTGCCGTAGACATTTCGTGGGAAATTGCCGGATCACAGTGTTCATCATATCCTGACATCTGTGGATAAGTCGGTGAATACTAATGACTTTCATTTCAATAAGTAACCTTTATTGCGAACCCTAATATTTGTGCTTTGAGCTGTGATCCGCAATTAATTTCTGGTGCGTGGGCAATGAAATCAACGCACGTTCTTGTGGACATTTTAGTTAGCTATAAAATAAAATAGAATCAATGAAGTAAATTAAAATGTTACCGTGATAGTAACCACTTTTCTTCGGCATCAAATCATATTTTGTCATCGCTTCACAACCCAGCACAACTGGTAGCCACTCTTTGAAAACAATATGCTGGAGTTTTGCAATGTTGATGCGACGTGCCTCCTTAACAGTTTTAAAGGAATCATTTGTTTGTTTCCGTTTGCCTGTTTATCTTAACCGTTATTGATTTAATCCACACTTTTATATTTGTAATGTGGCCTTTCATCTCAGGAAATACCATTAGCAGTCCAGTCCTTCCAATGAGATCTGTGCAACGTCAAAGACCGTTATCATCATTGGAGCAGTTAGATATTGTAATGGATTTTCTTCCACTTGTTCAGATGTTTGTGTTGGCCCTTTTCTTATTATGATAAGTGCAGACAAAATGGACTCATGATATCCTTTTTTTCCTTCATGTTCATCCAACCTGGTACAGCTGTTCGTCCGTCCAGAAGTCATTAATACGTTGGAGTTGGACTGCGATTCGATTGTGCTCCCTTAACAGTATCGTATGAATCACTGTTAGACCAGGTTGTTCATTGTTCCGCTCATCTCCAGCAACGAAACATCTATAATGTGAAATTATTTGACAGTCGGAAATTCATCCTGAAATCGAGGAAATATACGTACAAATATTACCTTCGCTGGCTCGATGAAAGTACCGAACGGCAATCTCTCTCTTGATTACCTTGAGGCAAATTCTCCTTAGTGTAACTGAAACGTGATGCTGTTGCAACAATACTCAAGTGGTAGCCGAATAAATTCACATCACCGGCTAGACAAATTGTCTTGTCCTATGTTTTCTTGTGTAATGCTTATTTTCACCATTGTGAAAAATACGTCTTACATTTTATTTTCATATTCTGCATTTTTTACATTCTATGAAATATATTTTATATCGTGGCAGTGATATTGTTCACCACGAACCCGGTTCTGATTTCACTGTGGCAAGCCAAATGGCGACATTCTAGTGTGGCTATTCCAGAACTTCAGGAAGGATCAACAGCACCATCATTTAACGACATTTATAATCAAGACTGAAATCCTCTGTGCATAGAGGTAGACCTGAACTTAATATGCTCTCTTCCACTTTCGATACTTCCTGACATGAGATACTCACAATTGTTGCTTTAAAGCAAAGAGAATGGTGCTATCGTAACGTTGCACACGATTACAGGTGTTCCTTATCTTCTGCACTGAATCCTCGGTAATTTCGTGCTCTCCGACATGCTCGATTCCCCATGTTCTGGAGGCTAAACTGTTAGTCCTACTTTCTTTTCAACCAGTAAATGTGCAGCTCGAAAATTCTTCGTTGGTCGTTCCGATTACAACAGAGCTTCATATCGAATCTGCTTTTCAATAAAGCATTCCTTTTAAATTTGTTCGAAAACCGATTTTTCCACACGATACCAAAAGTGGCGTTTAGTCACTGTTAATGCCTGGCACATTGAGAATGTTGTCTCCGAAAAAGAGGAAAAAATATAACCACCAAACAAAGACATTTGCTTCTTTGTTATTCCTTTCCTCTTTCTTGCCTCACCTTCTCAAGGATGGCTGAAGAACCTTCCACATATAACCACGATGATGCTGAGATATTTTACAAAACTTCAAACCGCAGGTGTCTACGGTAAAGATCTAATATGTTATTACCCTTTCCGGGAGCTAGCGCCTACACCAGCACACCATATGGGTTTTCAATCTAATAATTTTGGCTTTATAGGATCGCCCCATCGATTCTCTTTCTTTACGTCGGCAATGATAGTGTTAAATAACGATGACATTCTGGAGGCTAAGTTTTAACACATTCAAAAACATTCTCAAGTGACCAGGAAACGCCTGACTGAAGTAGACATTCCACAGCCATGTGTGCTCTAATTAAGTTGAATAGAGCCACAACGTTGCTGAGATATTTGCAAAACTCTGGACCGCAGGTGTCTATGGTTGGGAACGAGCGCGCTATTATCCTTTCCGGGGAGTAACGCGTTCACCACCATGTTATACCTTTTTATTTTCTGCCTATTATAATTTCGCGGCAGGGTACTAAGCGGAATACAACTACAACGTTGCTGAGATATGTCCCGCACGTAACATCACGGCTCTGAGGAAGGTGAAGTCGCCGAAACGTCTGCCATCGATCAATAACATCAAAAACAACGACAACGACAACGAAGATCTGTACCAACCTCGCGTCAGCTTAAGAAGATCAGTTTATAAGACCACACAAATAAATATAACATTGTGATTTCAACTACAGCCGCAGCTTAACTGGGTTCTATGCCGATTTGGGGGCCCCAGATTAATCCCGCTGACGGGTGATTGCTGTGGCAAAGATCAATAGAAATAGCTGAGAGACAGACGAAACGAAGGACCCGCATGGTGTGGTGGTGAACGCGTTACTCCCCGGAAAGGACAATAGCGCGTTCGTTCCCCAACATAGACACCTGCGGTCCAGAGTTTTGCAAATATCTCAGCAACGTTGTGGTTGTATTTCGCTTAGTACCCTGCCGCGAAATTATAATAGGCAGAAAATAAAAAGGCATAACATTAAATTGAATAGCTTTTCCAAGTCAGTAAAAATGGAACAAAGTGTCAACTTTTACTCTCTGAGCTTCTATTATTTTCTCCACCGCTTTTGAATGTCCCACGTGACTTGGTTGTTTATTGTTCGTGCAACTCGTTGAGTTAAAAGCATGTTTTCTTGGCACAATCATAAATGTGCTTGATTGGTCGATCGCAACCCTTATCGATGTTGTCGATAGTTTGTTCGAAAAATAATTGAGGAACGGATGCAATATCTGCTGTCATGTACAACCGTGGGACGCGAACAATGCCAATCTTAGAAAACAATGTATTTACTGTGATATATTCCTGTGACTCTTCAGTGTGATACTCACATATCTACGGAAAAAATGGAATTAGTCAAAAATGTCTGGTGAGGACACCTATTCTACGACTACTTAAACTTCTTTCCTTCCACATGCCTCGAAAACAATTCTCCAGTATCACAGAGTATATCGCATAATACTCTCCAGTGTGGTACTCAAATGGCCCACCCTCACTGGTTGTGCAGGCCCCAGCATAATCACCATTTTTCGGAGATTTGCTGGTTAAGCCATTGCGGTTCCCTGGAACTCCGAGGGTAGTCTTGACAAAGTCTGCTCCAGGTCCCCACCACCACAGGCAGTCACAGCCTTTCTTGTTCAGAGGGAGATGTTTACCACCATACGACTTTGATATCAGGACAGTGGTGGATCCTGGTATTGGTTTACTCTTAGTTAGGCTTCCTGATGGAAACGCCGGACCCCTTCTCAGGTTAGAGGTCCCTGCCAGGAAATGGATCTCCAGCTGTACATTGCAGTTCGGCACCAAGGAACAGCTTCCAGCCACTATAAGGCGGTAAACCGATGGGAGGGATACTCACATATATACGATAAAAAAGAAAATATAACTCATATAATATTTCGCAACATACCCTGCCGTTAAAAAAGAATAGGCGGTAAATAATAAGCTGAAAAAAAAGGAAATATTCAAAATTGTCTGGTGGGCAAACGTATTCTACTACTACTTCGACTTCTTTACTACTTCATGTTTCGAAAACAATTCTCCAGTATCACAGACCAACCATTAAGTGACAATGCGTTTGATGTAACGAAATCTCTTCATCATATCTTCAACACAAGAATCCGATTTTAGTGTTCGTCGATTCTACTTAGCGATAGCCACCATGCACACATGTATAATCTGGTGGCAAGTCCCCAATGTCAAATTATTATTGTACAATAACCTAGTCCTACCTCCTACAGAAATGATTCAGTCAGTATTCATAGGCTAGTATAAAGTTATTTCTCAGAATTACTCCACAAGATCACCTGCATTTTGTAATGAAACTTGCCTTTCAAAAGAAATCTGATATTTTCAATTGTAATCTCGGCTAAAAGTAAAGTAAGGTGAGGATTCACTAACGACCCATCAACACTACTTCAGATAAAGGAAACCTTGCCTAGTCGATAAATTATCAGTCAGATAGAATTTGTTCCTGATGTGACACGATTTCCGCAGGTTTGTGCGCACAAAAGATTCGAGCACCAAGTATTAAGTTATATATATATATATGTATATATATATACATAAATATGAAAAAGCCGAAAGTAAAAATATAAACGTTGATACATCTCTCATAGCTCTCACGGCTCTCAGTTATGTCTTGTTGCACGGAAAGTTATTCTCGCCCACAAAATCGAAGACCAACATTCACCTTACCTGAGGTCAGTGTAATTCAACTTCCCTTGGCGAAACAATCGTAATCGATTTGCTTCGCATTCGGTGGAGCCGTAGACTGAAGATGCGTCAAGAAATGATGTCAGCTGATTAAGCTAAAATCACTCATAGAAGGAGAAAAGGTGGAAAATTTTGTTCAGTTCTTAGTAGACTCGAAAATAATTCCATTTCTACTGACTCTATGAGGCGCGATGCAACATCTTAATCTGTTACTAATACATGGTGATTTAGAACGCAGTGGTAAACTTCGCCGCAGCATATCTACACCAGCTAGCTCATAGGGCTTCTGTTCAAACTATGCTCTAATTGCTGATGGCACTGATCGATAGAGCTAACTGAAAGACAGGCGAAACGAAGGACCCGCATGGTGTGGTCATGAATGCTTTAACCCCTGGAAAGGGTAATAGCTCGTTAGATCCCCACCGCAAACACCTGCGGTCTGGGTTTTTGCATATGTCTCAGTATTAATATGCTCTAACTCTTACAGGGAATTACGCTTTGATCCAAATGAACGTGCCTGATTTCTGTATCCCAATGTCAGTTGTCCAAGTAGGCTTCTTGCAAATGGCATACATCTTGGTTGGCCATTGTGATACTTTGCCGGGAAAAATGGGTCATCACTTCCGATTTTTATCGGAAAACAGTGAACGGAAAGTGTTTCTCGCGAATCACACGACGAACAATTTAGAATTGTGTTGTTCGGTCCTTTAAAATTTGCAGCAAAAATTGTAACTGAATGAGATTTAAAATAAAGCGTTGTTGGTTGGAAGAAAAATCGCAGAGGTCGCATACCTCTGGCGATAGGAGAGTGCATCATGTCATGATCGAGTATCTGTCCGAACTGCATAAGCATGTGAGTGAATTTGACGTGGAACCGTGGCACATCGACGTGGACTGCATTGCTTACCGCCCGTGCCGACGGCAACTCGTCGCCACTCTTTGCCTTCGTGCGTGGAGTATCGAAACCTGAGTAATTTCACCATATTTAACTCAGTTTTATCTTTATTTTATTTCATTTTAATTTATTTGATCCGTTTTCACAGTCTTCTGTGCGGATCACAGTACTTCTCACATTCGATTCGTTTCCTAGCATCCATTGTCCACGAAGTTCTTCCAAGTTTTACGTGTGGCTTCGCTTGCTGCTTGAGGGTTCCCATTTCATCTTGAATGTCGTAGAATGCTGGTCGAGCAATTCTACCTCGATTTCTGAGATAGCCAGGCTGGAGCTTCCGAATTGGACTGCAGAAAGTGATTTTTCCCATTCAAGTCAGGTGCCAATTTCCAGAGCCCGGAGGAGTGAGAGGCTTGGTTGGCCGGGGGCAGAATCGAACTAACACTATGCTCGTGATGACGGACATTACTACCCACTGTGCTATCCGTCTCCTTAACTCAGTTCATGAAGCTGAAAGTCTATTTTTCCTTTTTATTACATGACTTAACATCACATGTCTCACATTGATGGCCGCAGAACTTCCTGCATCCGTTTAGATTTCTCGCATCTACCATCCATGAAGGTCTATGAATATTTCCTGTGGGTTTCTCTGCTGCTTGAGGATTCCTTACTCTTCTTCATGGGTGGTGTTGAATACTCGGTGATAGCCGTGGCAGGGCGCTCCCACGTGGATGAGGAAAAGTAAGCAGTCCGTGACAAATAAGTCCGTGATATCCCGACCCTAGAGGGATAGAGGGATAACAGGATTGGTTCATCTAGTGCGAGGTCAAATTAGGGCATGGGGATGGGAGTGGGGTGGTTGGATCATCAAATTGATAAACGGGATCACTGCTACTTATACAGAATTGAAAAACAACCGGGTTTTAAATGCATGTTCTAATACATCAGCTACCGATGTTAGTAGGTTGGTCCAAGAACAGTTGTCGTTTTTCATTTTCACGTAAAAAAAAGCATGCTCCAATGAATAATTGCGTTGTTGGTGCAAAACACTGAAGCCAATTTCTTCCTCGTTCAACATTTTCTCATGTCAATTTTCTTTTCTGGTACCAACTTACAAGGATTTTAGATTTGTTGAGATGATGCTTTCAGTTTAAAAAAATAATGTAAATTTGTTTCATTGGTTCGAAGTTGGATATATTTCCGTCAAAATAACTGGAAATGTTGGCGTTCAGATAGTTTGAAGAGCCTTTTACGAAAACTGAATACGAAAGAAGTTCAAAGACTACCATCAGTAACTGATTGCTACCATCTCAAGGTGATAGTCAAAGCTAATCTTCAAAGAACTCTGAGCAAAGTGTAGTGATAGAGTACCTCGAGAAAATGAGGAGTATACATCCAGAATTGCTCAAGCGGAAAGATTCAATCATATTTCACGACTCCATCGGACATCATGCTGCACTAGAGAACCAGGCTACGAAGTTGTTTCAACCTGCATACGCAGCAAACCTGTTGCCAACCGAGAATCGCCTTCTTGAAAAGCTCGGAAACTTCGTCCAAGGAAAATCGTCAAAATTCAGTCACCTGCCTTTGGAGGTTTCGTTGCATCCGCAAAGTCGGAATTCTACTATTCCGGAACAAATAAACATGTTCCTAACTTGCTTGCAAAAATCTGTGAAAACTGATGACAACGCAACCAAGAGGGCATCGTAGGCGATGACAACGTGAACAACACTTGGATGTACCACAAAACGAACGCGACAACAACTTCGTGTTAGAATCTTCTTTCCACAGGAATATCATATTGGTCACTAAGAGGCAACGTCCTTTTCATTGAGCCGTGTGAACCACTGTTAATTTTTTACATATTTCAAAAGCCCAAAAAATGTAATAGAATTTGCTCCTTGTTTGATCGATAATTGTTACAAAAATTCAAATGCACACCGTCGTCATAAGCAGGTTCGAGTAGCCGTCTTAATGCTCCAAATGCGTTTCCATACTTGGGGAAATGGAGATTGTTGCACCATCCCGAATACGACCTGAACAAATGCTGTGTATCACTAATAAAGTTCGTCGACATTTGCAATAAAGTGTGGGATAGATCCGTTTCGATGGATAATCCAAACGTGCCAGTTAGAACTAAAAATTAGAAACTAAATTAGAAAAAAAGAAAAAATTTAAAAAACTAAAAAAAATAGAACTAAAAAGAACTAAAAATAAGTGTGACATATAACTACAACGGCGATGAAATATAACTTCAATGATGCTGAGATATTTGGAAAACTCCGAACCGCAAGTGTCTGCGGCGGGGAACGAACGCGCTATTGTCCCTTCCACGGAGTAACGCGTTCACCACCATACCATGCGGGCCCTTCGTTTCGTCTATCTGACCTAGTTAAGCTGAGGCTGCAGTTATAATCACAATTTTAGCTTATTATTACTGTTGTCAGCATCGTTAAAGTTATATTTCGCAATATACCCTGCCATTAAAAAGAACAGGCAGCAAATAATAAGTTAAAAATGGCGATGAGATATTTCGAAAACTCCGGACCTCAGATGTCCGTGGTGAGGATCGAAAACCGTAAAAACCTTTTTCGGATCGCAATGCTCGAACCTTTCCAGGGGCTAACGCGTTCACCACCACACTGCGCAGGTCCTTCGTTGCGCCTTTGTCTCAGCCGTGTTTATAACCTATGGTGCTACCAGCAATCGTCAATGGGATTGATCTGGGAGGAGAAATCGGCATTGAACACAGTTAAGCCGAAACTGTAGTGTTAAACACAATGTAGTCGCTTTTCATTTATTGCCTATTCTCGTTTAATGGCAGAATATGATGTGAAATATAAACACAATGGTGTTGAAGTATTTGCAAAACTCCGAATTACAGGTGTCTGCTGTGGAGATCTAACTAGTCCTTACCCCTTCTGGTTCCTGACGCGTTCACCACAACACTGTGCAGGCCCCTCTTTTCGCCTTTCTTTCAACGGTGTTTTTCATTATTTATTTAGAAACATTATTAATAATTATAGATAATTATTATTTAAAAATAAATGTTTTTTAAATAATCCGACATCATGTGTACCACTCTATGATCCCAGCATTTCTTACATTCAATTCATTTCTTCGAATCCGTAGTCTTCAAACCTTCGCATATGGGTTCGCCTGTTCCTTAAGGATTTCTTTGTCATAGTTGCGAATGGAAGGGAATGCTGGTCGAGTTAATTTTCCCTGGACTCCTGAGATCGCCGTGCCACGACGTTCTCAGTGGATTAAAAGGAGTAAGTTTGTCTCAGACTAGTTTGGCATCAGTTTCTCGACTCCGGAATAACGAGAGGTTTAGTGGGCCAGGGGTAAAGGCGAACCAGCGGGTAGGTACTACATTTTCTATGCACCTTCGTATTTTCACTCCACGAAGAAGAAGGGAACCTAGTTTTTGCACGTCGCAATGTTGAATTTACCTGTACTTTGTTGTGTGATCGCATGGTAATGGCTGCGGCAGGCATTGCTCTTTCGGGAGCGGCTCATCCCCTAGAAGCCACGTTTTATGTCTAACGAGTGAAATTCGCGGTGGCTACAAAGTGAAGTAATAAAAAATTTGTTTGATTACTGTCTCGCTTTTTCCACAGCACTGTTATCTGACTAGTACTGCTGCTAACTGTAACTTCAGTGGACCAGTAAGCTTCACTCATCGTTATTGTGTACGAATTCAGCACAGTGAAGCCCACACGAAAAACATTATCTTTGTGGTGTGGTACTTTCTCTTTTTTTTTCCGACAAGAAAACCACGAGTAGGCCTTTGGGGTCTGGTGTAATATAGCGGTCTTATTCGAACTTCTGCATAAAAATAGTGCACTCCTTCACAGCTCCGAAGATCGCACCGGAAATGGACCACTCCTTCTCGCCCACACTATAAAGAGGTAAACAGTTGGAGTCGAGCGGATTTCTGCTCATATTTCTACGTCGATTAGATTTGCTCTTACATTTTTATCCAATAATTTGGATGAAATAAAACTTTTACCGAGAAATGGTGTAAAGTTTCCAACAATTCTTTCCACCTCCACATCTGGAAGTAGTTTCTGGAGTGAAGCAACGTCCAGACCAATTGGAAGTCGCTCTTCTTCGTCTAATCCCACTCTTAAAGCTCGACCCTAAGTATCTTATACCAGGAAAAAGACTAAAACATCGGCTTACCCATTGAGTAGTACTCTCGTTGCCTCTCTTAATACTCCTGCAGTTTTCGCAATTTCTAGCGATTCCTTTTTCGGAGCCATTAGCGAAGCATGTGAAAACAAAGCTGATTGGCTAGCACTGTTTGGAGCAGGTCCTGGTAAAATTGTTCGCTATTTTTCCAATTTTTCAATCAAGAAAGCTACTAGTAACTAAAGAAGAGGGTGAAAACCACAATTAATGGGCTCATTTAAATTTATTCTTGTTGATTTATACTCTCCTACTACTGACGCTTCCTCTAAAAGAGTGTTATATCATATTCTAAATGTTCTCGTTTCGTAGAAGTCTGACAGGTGGTGAAACGTGTTTCTGTCATTTACTTTATTCTACATGAGCTGTCATCATGTTTACTATGGGGATTCCTGCTCTGCGCTCAATTCGTTTCCTTCGTTCTCATCGTCCATAATGGTCTTCGAACACTTCGCGTGTTGTTTCGGCTGCTGCTTGAGTTCGTCTTCTTTACGAATGTCATAGAATGCTGTCGAGTCGATTCTTCTTACAACCTTGTAGATAGCAGGGCTAAAGCGTTCCAACGTGGATTCGAGAAGAGCATTGGATAGGGAGTCCAACCAGCACCTCACTTCCTGATGGACTACATCACTAACCAATGCCACCACCACGGAAAACGAATGCTCAAGAAGGTTGAAAATGGGCTATACCACACACTACTTGAAAGGAAAATTCAGACAGATATCCAAGTAAGCATGCACTTATTCACGTATATGACTGATTCTCAACCTTAAACAGCAATAGAAGATAAAAATCTTTTCAAAATTGGGGGTTGCCCACAAATTCTATTCTCGCTGTGAGGGGTCCAGTATAGAACAGAGAATAGCTATGCAGTGACTAATGATAACTCCGAAGGAACATGTTTCTAACGTTTTTTGTTTACTTCTGCTGTAAACTCTCGATGTTACTCAACCTTTGTTTAAGATGTTATACACGTTTGGTTTCCAAGCAAAATGTGTCGTAAACGTCGATTCATTCGAAGAAAACTTTCATGTTCAGCTAGAAATGAGGGATAAAATTAAAAGCTAAACGGTCTCAGTGAAGCGATATCACACAGCATAGTCCATATTCTTACGCCCATACTGGCGCTTCGCGCAGTGGTAAGGGTGACACTCATCACGAGCAGTTCGCTAGTTCGACTCAACCCTAAAAGAACCAGATCTTCCATCCCTTCGAGGTTCAAGAATTGGCACAAGAGTTGTCCGCAATTAGTCCACCTCCTCCAATTCATGTGGGAATGCCCATGTGTGGATATTCCAGGATTCCAGAGAGAATCGGCTTGATCGGCATTCAAAAACTTTCGTGAGGGTGATCGCACTCGTTAAGCAGCCACCGAAACCATCAGCGAAAATTTGAAAACAGTACTTGATGGTGGATGCGAGGAAACGAATGGTACAGAAGAATTGGGGAAATCTACGTAATATTTGTGATGTCGTGTCATGTAGAAAAGTACTCTTCAAGAAAAGTACATAGTGCAACTTTGAGATATCGTAGATGTTTTTGAGGTCTTGTAGATATATATATATATATATATATATATATATATATATATATATATATATATGGATGAGGAATGTACTTCCCGGGTCTCAATACCCTTTTAGGCTTCTGTGGTGTTTAATTTCACTGAGAACAAAGCAAAGCGGCACATAATCGTAATACATCGCCAGATTTATAGCATATGCAGGAGCTGGAAATAACCAACAACTACCACTTGTAAAGAATGTTTGCTCCAGAACGACAGAACGCTCATTCCTGTTTCTCAGAATATAAACAACTCCCATTCGTACGGAATGTAAAAAAAAGCAAGAAGGAAATTTGAGGTGACATTTGTAATACAACTCTCATTCGTTGACGGAATTTTCTACCATTCCTCATCTAGCTACCGATTTACAGTTTGGCTTCACTTCCAGTGCTTCACTGTTTCATTCCTTGTTCAAGTGAAAGACGAACTATATTGCCAAAATGGCAATTGTTTGGTTTCGTTAAATTTTTGAGAACCCGCCAGCGCGAAATAGGTAAGTTTTCGATTAGGTGTAATTTTTTCAGTTTCGAAATTGTAGAGCCCGTCGCACACAGGTAACACACATGTGCTACGACATTTGAGGAACCTTGGCAGTTTCTGTCACCAACAAACTACGCTCTCAAACCTTGTGCTCGTATTTGCCGTCCTTCTGCCTCTTGCAGTCTTTTGTACTGTTCTATTCCAAGTCGAATTGCTTTCTCTACTGTTGCCTGTAATGCCCCAGTTATTCAAAAAAAAAATATTGTGCGATGGTATCACTAAGAAGAAACCTTGGTAATAGGTAGTGCTCTTTTAGGCTCTTCATCTTTCCAATGGGAGAAGTCAATGGAATCGAAGAATGAACTGGAACAACTCACTGGGCAGTTCCTAGAGCAAGAGAATTCGTGATATGTTATTTATAAGGGTAGCAAAAGCGAACGAAATGTTCTGGAACCTATTTTTATAAATAAACACATTACGAAATGCTTTACTTCCGCCCATAAAGAAATCCTGTGAACTAACTGAAATAACGGCGGCAGAGATGATACAGTAATGCAAGAAAATGAAGCACTTCTTTGAAATTCACTGTTCTATAACAAGAAACTTTCTGATGTTTTTCTTACCCGTATTCATCTTGTAGGGCAAAGACATTGGGTTGTATGAAGCGAATATCGTCAGCATTATCGCAAATTATCCTTGCCAGTGTTGTCTTACGAATTTCGTCTAACTGAGAAATGGAAAAAGCCGCAGGATAGAAAAAGTTCTCGTACCAGAAACGGTCACCACGCTTTACCTGGAAGTAAGTCTTTTAAAATATAAAATATTTTATGGCAAGAATTTCCAAACACACATTTGCAGAACATTTTTTCACATCTTTCAAAGCAATTTCTAGATCATTACACTCTGCATTTGCTTCGCGAAGAGACAGGAGAGTGTCGGACCAAGCAGAGCACCACGTTGCGGAGCTTCAGCCAGTCCTCCAACAATTAGGTCGATGTCTTCTGGAGATCCATAGAGCTCCTCGATAAAAGAAGCATTGACTGATGGAAGCAGCTGAAATAGATCATTTGTTTCTATCTTATCGCTATTTTATCCACAAACCATTATAGCAGCTCGGTGCCATTAGCTGAGTCACTCAGAATCGCCCAAATAAATAAATAAAGGACAAGACTCTCGGCATTGATCAATCTTTGAGAGATATGCCGCGTATTCGACTTCATCAAGCATCGTTACAGATAAATGAATGCATATGTGGCCTTTACAATGACTTGCGGTGGCCTACCGATGTATAGACCCAGTGCTGCTATCCTCCCAGACAGTTCTGGTCGCAATTTCCGACCCTGGATGGATGGAAGGCTTAAGCCTAAGGCGCGGGATGGAATCCTTGTATATTGAAAGAAGCCACTGCGCTACATGCACGCCACGAATAAATACAAGGATTAGAATCAGCGGAAAAGTAGGAAATTGTATGAAATTGTCCTTTAAGAACAGAATAAATGAATAACAGAACCGTTGTTTGCTGTACGGGTTTTTGAATCATCGGCGAAGTACTAATATTCGCTCTTTTTAATTTATCGCTGCGAAAATTATTTGGTGATCCATAGAACTGGAAAACTGAACACACTGTCGTGAGATTGCGATTTTTGATGGCAGAAACAGACGCATTGAAAGTAATCGGACGGTCTTATTGGAGAAATCAATTGTTTTGGATGAATGGCATATACAATACAATGGTTTTCTGCTCATTTCAGGCCGATAATCTGGACTTGATTGCCGTTTACTCGGATCGGCTTATTAGTGATTTGGAGCAAAATCGATGTCAGTGCAGTGGTGTACATCCTTTATTTATGAAAACTGTGTACCTTTGATGTTAGAGATGTGAATGAATGGACGTCTTCCAAATTGCAGTGCCTTCTCCACTGGAGATAACCTGGGATCCCATGATCTCTTCCCATCTGTACTATATGGGCAGCTATATCTACGCCATGCTCGAACGATCCAGCTGAAAAGACAAATTCGAAATTAAATATTTCCTGATCTCGATGTTCTTGTTAAGCAAACATGAGGTGTTACTTTAATCTTTATTCCGTTAAAGCTGACGTTTCGGCGGATTTCGACTTCTTCAGAGCCTAGAAGGGTATATTGATAGGTAATATACTAAGTCAAACGCTTCAATAACAAGAATATCGAAAACTATTTGATCAATGCCGAGGTTAATAGAAAGTCGGTCGTGGAAATTATTTCTTGACCTTTCTCAACTCAGCAATCATTAATCCTTTTTCTTGCTTTTTGATAACCGACGATTTTTTCATGGTTATTAAATTGCTCCAGCAGTCTAGACTTCATAAATTTAAAGAAGGGTCTGCTTCATTGCATTCATGCCCTGTCGTATTGACCACATGCATAATTTCTATGTGATGTCGTTTCAAATGTAAATATGTTTGAAACTAGGACTTTCCATAAGTTGAAAAGAAGAAGTTTGTAAAATTACCAACGCAGGAGCGGCAGTTGAAAACATAAACGATACATTAGAAAACATCATCATATCCTGCTGGATAAAATCTTGTCTGTTCATTTGCTTTCGTGTTTAAAATACGAACATTGGAGCGGCGAAATGGAAGGAATAAAGGTCACGGACTTCAGAGAACAGAATTCCGTCGTGGTGAGGCAAGAGAACATTTGTTGCGTAGAGAAGAAAATTGAGCATTGAAACCACTATGAGCTGAGATGTGCTGACTTAAAATCAAAATCGGCCATTACTTTCACACCCTATGAGACTAACAGAGGTCATGTAGTCGGGTAATTATTTAGAAAAACATTGGCAGACGCTAAACAAATCAGTGTCAGGTAATATGTAGACATTTTATTTAAGGCTACATCATTCGAGATTCCAAAAGTGTTTCCTAATATTTAACAGGTTTACATGTGAAGTAGAATCACAATTAAGCTGAGATCATTGCAAAACTTCGACCCCAGGCCAGATTCGAACCCGTGATTACATTTTTCTAAGGCTCACTTGTTATCTAATGCACCACTGAGGCTCTTGCTTTACCTTTTTCTCAGTTAATTTTTTACACTAATGGTGTCAGCATTCATCTGTCAACTTAAATGATCTAAGGAGCAAAACTGGCAATGAACCAAGTTAAGCTGAGCTCGTGGTCGAAATCACAATGATTTACGCTCCCCAAATCATTGCTGTCCTCCTTTTCCTATGTGCTATAACTCGTACAGCAGTGCTTAATCACCAGTTGTCCAATACTATAGCTTCAAACTTCACAATATGGTGTCACCTTTCTTGAAAGTGTTCCTCAAGTCCGAAGGGAAATGCAACCCTGGATTCATGATAGGCGATTTTATGAGAAAACGGAGTACAGCGTCAAGACGATTCCGTTGATAGATAAAGGAAGGATTGTTGACAGTCTGAAATATCATGTAAGCATGCTAAACGCAATACAATACTTTGGCATTTGTATGAATTTGCGGAATAAACCACTGAACAATTCGTTTATTTCAGTAAAATTTCGCCTCCTTCTGCTGCGTAAAAAATCTAAGTGCTAGGATTTGGATAACGTTAATGGCCCATCTACTTTCAACATGATCCCTACCGAAAAACTTCGTTTTCTCCTCTTACCTTTCCCAATGGTTCTTCTTTCCTATTGGTTCCAAAGGAATCAGTCACCGTTATTTTATTAGGAAGTAGTGAGAAGAAGAATTGTCCTACAGCTGCTGCGTAAACGTTCAGTGTTGAAGCATCAATATTCTGGAGGAACAGGATTAATGCAATAATCTCGCAGAATCCAGTACACTGAACTTGGTCCGGAACTATATAACGTGAGGGAGAATTTGTCACTTGTAACTACTGTAAACATATAATTTGTCAAAACTTAAAGTTATTTTTTCATGGCGTCTTGAAGGCAAAACATATACTTTGTTTATTAACTAAACATTTTTATATCCACTTACGATATCATAGCGGCTATCGTACCCGTCCAACTGGAGATCTAATGCGTACTTCTTCAGGTTCTCCTTTCCAACAATAACTGGAACGAACTCGCTATAGCTTATATGCTGGATCTGTGCGACCACGATCCGTCTCGACTCTTGGAAAAGCTGTTCGTCGGTCCACGTTGGATTCACTTGCTAAATTCATTTTAGATTTATGAATATTGGGCTCCATGCTTTTCCTAGAGTCGGTTCCGTTCGAGAAAAAGCTGTTATTCTAAACCGAATTTCGTCGATTTCTAGTTCTGCTGAGAGTTAATGCAAAGGGCGAAGGTACTCATCAAATATCATCTCCTACGAAAGGTATAAAAACGCAAATAGGATTAAGAGAACAAGAGATTATCGTTAAAATTCTCTTGTTTAGAGAAAAATTTCGAGCTGCCACTTTTCAAAAATGGTTTTTTACGAAATAGGCAGTCTACTTTTTTCCTCATGTGAGTTGTTTTGCTATTCAAGTACACTTAGATTCCACTGAATACTACACCACCTTCAATTTTCCGGCAACAAAATTGTGCTGTCTCATCCACATCGTGTACATCGCAGCATTCAATGGCAGGAAGTTGATCCTTAACCGAAGAGAAAAGTTGAAAAAAATGGAGCTATCGATGTTATCATCTTAAAAATTTTTTTGAAGCGATCTGTATCGTTGTTAATGAATCCCACCGATGGCTTCCAGCTAGAAGACATTGTTGAGAAGTAGACGATTGACTCCTACAGTATTCGTCGTCATTAGCTTGTGGCAGGCCTCCGTATGAAGCTGAGAGGGTTCGCAGAGATAGTAGGCCTAAGGAGATGGCTGTACCAGTTGTGAGGGACATACAATATAAATTCATTGTTTGAGAGACAGATGATACTTTTTAGTTACTAGGTATTCATTGCTAATAAAACATTAGTAAAAAAAAAAACTGAATGGATATGTTTAGTCACCATCTTTGAAGGACCTCAGCTTGGCGGCGACTTCCCTGCTTGTTCCGTATATTTGGCTTGCATCAATGTAAGCGCTAACCTTAATTATAGGTTTTTTGTTCTGTAACCAAACAAAATGCTGTGATGTTAAGACCGGGCAGCTTAATTTTAAGGCTAAAGTTGCTATGAAATATACAGTGAAGTGGAGAATGAGCAGCCTGGTTACCATATTTCCTTGTTCTCTAGTGCCAAGCGTACAGTTCCGTCTTGGTGTGGGCAAGGAACGCGAATAAAGCCGACCTACAAATGGCCATGAAATAGGGCGAAAAAATTGAAGACTTATCTGTAACGATATCCCTACATTTTCCATCCGCTCCAGTAATGGGAAAGCATTCGACATGCTTCACAGATTTATTGCAGCATGGTAGTGGAGAATTCTTTGAACCAGAGAAAAAACCGTCTGTAACATTAGTCTTATTTACACTTCTATTCAGTATTAGTATTCAATGTATTTGGGCGAGTTTCTTTGCTGTGTCTTTTCGTCCTCAACCGATTCTCGTCTTAAAGTTTCTAATTTTCATTCCGTTTGCTTTAACTTCCATCTTTAGATATCTTTGAAGACAACTACGCCATAGCAAGTATTCTAATTGGTTACGTATTCCGGAATAGTACTGTAAATACTCAATAGTTCAGTGCCGTCATGGGAGAGTCCTATTCGCACTGCATCAATGCTCTCCTCGATCAGCAATTGATCTTGGTGAGAGCTTGAGAAAGCTTTAGTGTGTCATCCATGAAATTTCGGATGAACTACACTTAAAACTAAATACGTCAATGAGGAAAGTGGATGACGTATCGTCAAAACCTCACACGAAGTTGACGACTGTAGTACAATGAATCGATGGGTAGAAGGATTTGCTCGCACAGCACGTAAAGCCCGGTTGTGTAAACGCAAACAAAGAGAAAATGGCAACTCGCCCTTCGTAATGTGATCGGTTGTGAAAGTTTGGATTTCAGAAACATTAATGAAACCCGTTTGTTCTTGATATGTTCTTAAAATTCTCCTTCGTTCCCACACATGAAATAATGCGACGGCTTCGAAAAAAAGTTTGTTTTAAACCATTCCTTCTGCATATGAGAACGTGAAGGATCTTCTTTGTATAAGAAAAATTTTATTATGAAAGGATGTAATACGCCAAAACCTACGCTTGTTAAAAAGATAAAGGATAAAGCCTTTAGCGTTTATCATCCGCTGAGGTATACGCCATGCATTCGACTTCATTAAGCATCGTTTGGAGGTGACTGAATGCATATCTGGCCTCCACAATGACTCGCGGTGGCTAACCGAGCCAGTGCCACTATCCTTCCAAACAAGTCTAGTATCATTTTTCCGACCCCGGATGGAGGAAAGGCTTAATGGCGCTTGATGGCCCAGAGGCGCGGACACCTATTATTGCAGCAAAATGTCAATAACTGCAAAGAAATCTTAAGAGGAGCTTTAAGAGCAACTCTTATAGAGAACCGACAATCACACTAGATCATTGCTCTTGATTCAGCCATTCATCCCTACCATTCAATAGATGTTGTTTCAACAGTTTGTTAAAGGTTTCGTTCAAAAACCCCTAATTTTTTCTTCAAATTTCTTCGATCTTCATATGAATAGTGAATTAATGCAGAGGACAAGGGCACTCAGCAAATGCTAAAAAATTATGAAACTACTTTTTATAAGAACTTTCACATCACTGGTAACCGCAAGGGCCCGTGAGATATTATATTGATGTGACCATGAACATTTAAACTTCGCACGGAAGTCTTGTGCTGTCGATATTCGATTTGAATCCTTGTAGCTCTGAAGAAGACAATGAATGCAAGGAGTCGACACAATAGAGATTTGTTCAGTGCTGCTTCATATTTATGTTATGCGTCGATTGCTTCAGCACACTGTTGTCATCCAACTTATTACGAATTCTTTGATTGCAACGCGCAGATCTGCGCAGTGTAATGGTTTTCATTGATGGATGAGGAACAGTCTGCACCTATAGCAGTTTGTATCCGCAGTACATCTTCTTCATCACTTGCTACATTGATGTCGTTACTTCTTCGAACCGCACATCCTCTCAGGCAGTTAAATTTCTTACCAGAAACAATCTACAGCGTAGTTATTAAGTGCTAGGTTATTTTATACATTCTTCTCTTCAGTCCTCTACTTACACTAGTTTTTATTGATTTCATTGTGCATACGTAATAACTCATTTTTTCACATCTAATTTCCATCACAAAAGTCGTCGTATATTATTCTCGATGCTTTTTATTGCTATCGATGCGCAATGGTTTCCTTTTTCACCAATTGTTACGTACGCTTTTTATGCATAATGTTTTCATCATCCAAGCTCGAGGTTGGCATTGCGGTAACGACAGAAGACTCCGCGTGCTACGTTACAAATACATTATCTATTGTCTCATGTGATTTCTGTGCGGTTGGTCTCCACGTGACATACTTAGTGGAAACCTCATAGGAAGCGGCTCTGAGGAAGGCGAAATCCGCCGAAACGTCAGCTTAATCGTGAACAAAGGATAATAACACCTCGCGTTTGCTCAACAAAAATACGAAGAAAATTACTGGATCAATGCCGAGGTTAATAGAAAGTCGGTCGTGGCAATTAGCTGTTGTATCAGCCGATACAGCCAAGCCGATGATATATATTATCCATTGTATTAGCTGACCTCGGTTCGATAAGTCACTCAAGGCATAGCTTACAACAATTTGATTAGCCTTGCATAAAGCGTCCACTTTCCGATATAATGCAATTGTGAACCTTTTTGTGCTGTCAAAAATTTATGCACATACCGTTGCTGAGCTGACTGGATGCTACGTGGGCCAAGTCGTCGTATAGGAACGATGCCCATTGTGCCAACATTAATGAACAGCTCATATGATTTCTAGGTGCAGGTCTAAATATTACGAGATTACTAGTTTAAAGATTTTAAGCCTTCATTTTTACGGTTCTCATGGGGTGACTATTGGCGTTTGCTGGTAAAAGTACTGCTATGGCTTCGGTGGCCCTGTCGCATGTTTTTAATGTGAAGAGCACATCTCCACTCACGTAAATAACGCTGCCACTTCACTAGCTGATGGAAGTTGGACTTCAGTCGAGGAAATACGGGGCTTCGATATTTCTGAAAACTGTAGCTACAAGGAATTCCACCTCTGTCGTTTCGTACTATTAGAATTTCTCAACTTCTTTTATGGAAAGAATATTTTGCGTTACATTTTCCCCTAATTTTCTCTTTCACCTCAAGTTCCGATATTATCCATAGCATATGACAGAAAGCACGCAAGAACGGGTCTATCGTCCATTGCGAAAAAACCGTGTTTTATACTGTGTTGGACTCGGATTTCAACATATGCCTATGACGTTCTCAAAATTTTGATTCTTTCTTGACTCGGCTTGTAATTTTCGGTCCACATTCTCCTTTCCTTTCCTATCTGTAACTCGTTCACGATCATTTTTTAGTGAGTTATATAAATTCCTTCGTCGATAGTTCCCCACTTTGCTATCACTAGAACAACACTTACTATCCTCATAATCAGGTAAGAGGAGTCGCCGTAGAGGTTCGTAGACAGCTCCATAATGGGCGTTCTTAACGTTATTGCAGTGTCCAGAAAATGTTCTGAAATTATTCATTTAGGTGAACGAGAGAAGCTTTATTGCACGGAAGTGTTTCATTTTCAAGTCCATGTCCAGGATACATTGATAGCTGCAAGACGTGCAAGGTTCGAAAACGTGAGGTCCTAATTCAGATAACTGGTAGAACCTGAATATGACTGAACGTAGGTGAGTTTTTATATTCTTCAACATTTGTAAGATGTATAGAAATATGTGGATGACTTCCTCCAACTTTCTTAGAGCAAGCCATCCGCAATGATGAAGCATGTCATAAATTTTTTGTTGGAGACTTCAACGCCAGAATAGGGAAGGCCAACGAAAGCGAATGCAGGGTCTGAAGTTTTGGATTAGAAGAAAGAAATGAGAATGGAAACCGTCTCGCAAGACTCCTGTCAGCAGCACGTCTCTTCCATTGAAACTCGTTTTTCCAGAGGAAAGGAAGCCGCCGCTGGACATGGGAGTCTCCAACGGCATGACTCACGCGGAGATCGGCCATATTCTGACAACAGAAGATGGTGCCTACTTGACACATCGGTAGTCCCGTCATTCCGTACTGATTCCGATCACCGCCTTCTTCGCGCGAAGACTCGATTCAGCCGTAAGCTGGAAAGGAATTCATGTCATCGACCACAAGGAAAAAGTCTAGTTGTATACGACAAGAACATTCTGAACGAAGCCCTATCCAAGCATGAGTGGCATATTAAAGAAAATCCGACCAAAGACTACGAGCTGCTTGTCGAAGGACTGAAAACCTGTGCCGAATTCACCTCAGTTCTTCAAGCGAGAAGATCGGATCGCATCACCATCACTGCTAAGGAGTTGCTCGAAAAGAGAAGGAAACTGAAGCTTGATCCTACTGCAACATTGTTAACATGGCTAGTAATAAATGCAAGCTGAAGATGAGCTTTGCAGGAAGATCTACAACGGCACAAGTAGAAGAAAATACCGAAAGCAGCAAAGAAAAAAAGCAGTCTGAAAAAATGCCGTCTGGACATGTGTGATTATAATGTTCCGCTGTCAGCCCTGATGAACGAAGATGGGATCGTCAAAACTTTCCGCCATGACATGGAATTAATAGCGGAAACGTTCTACACCAACCTTTTCCGTGCCACAATCCCGTCCCGTGCCCTAATATCCCGCTGGAAAAAAAACCACCTGAAATTCTTACGTCAGAGGTTCGAGTTGCGATAGAAACCATTAGAGGCACAGCTCCAGAACCCGATAATATCACTGGCGATTTCCTTAGAGCTGGAGGCCACAAATTACATGTACTTCTCGCAGATCATATGACAGACTACGTTCAAAAGGAACAAATGCCAGACCAGTGGATGTCGCGCACGGTCATCCTGTCCAAGAAAGGAGAGCGAAGGAATCTTCATAACTACCGTCCCATATGCTTGTTAAGTGTACTCTACAAGCTCTTTGCGAAGATTACCCTCTCGCACATAACAAGGACACTGGATGAGGCATAACCAGTCGAGCAAGCAGGATTTCGAAAAGGATTTCGCTGCATGGACCACATCCAAACTGCGTCCAGGGTCATCGAAGTTTGTCGGAAATACCACGTGCCTCCAGTTCTAAGCTTTGTCGACTATGAGAAAGCGTTTGACAGTGTCGAAACGAATGCAATCCTACCAGCGCTCCTCGACCAAGGAGCGCACCCGCCCTACATAAGCATTCTGTCCGACTGTTATCAGAACTCCACTACGAAAATGCTGCTTTCCCCATCGACCTCTTACAATACCCATAGGAAAAGAGGCTCGACAGGGCGACACAATGTCGCCAAAACTGTTCAGTGCCGCACTGCAGTGGATAATGAAGTCACTCGATTGGGATGAGAAAGGCATACGTATTGATGGAAAATTTCTATCAAACCTTCTTTTTGCCGACGACATTGCCATCTTCTCAAGAAGTACTTGCGAAGCAGAGGATGATCAACGAGCTCAACGAAGCGGGGAAAAAGATCTGACTTCGCATAAACCGAAAAAAGACCCAGTTCATAAAAACCCATGGTGCGAAGGCGAAAAGTGAATTGGATGGCTTTCACATCGCAAAGACCACCTCGTACGTTTACCTTGAGCAATCAATGAACATGGAAAACGGCATTAAGAGGAAACTAGATAGAAGAAGGAGAGCAGCTTGGGCCGCATTCGGGCCTCTCAAAGAAGCCACCGACCAACTGAAGGACCCGAAAAACCGCGCTCATCTCTTTGATTTTGCGGTCCTTCCAGCGCTCTGTTATGCTGCAAAGACGCGGGTTAATACTTCAACGACGTCAAAGAATACTTCGAACTACTCACAGAGCACTTGAGCGATATCTTCTAAAATATAACCAGCACCCTCAATATGTAGCCGGAATGCAAAGCTCTGACCGAAATCTGTCACATCTTCGAGATCCTGGAGAATATACATCGACAGCGAAACGCAGATCGGCCGGTCACATAATGAGAAAAACAGACGACAGATGGACGAAAAGAACAGTAGAGTGGACCTCAAGAGAATGCAAACGTCCCCTTGGACGACCACGTACACGTTGGGCAGACGTTTTCGTAAACAAAGTCAATTATGAGACTCGCAAGCGCTGCAATCTTGAACAAGACCACCACCATGAACTACGATTGCGAGAGAAAGGAACGAGTGGCATATTTGCTGAGGTCCGCACAGCTCGTGAAGACAGACCGTCGAAGTACCCAAGTAAGTATAGAAATATGTTATACCAGGACCCACCACCGTCCCTGGTATCGAAGTCGCATGGTGGCAAATCTTTCTCCGATCCACAAAACTGGTAGCAGTTTGTGGTTGTGAAGACGTAGGGCAGACTTTGGCTAGGCTGACCTCGGCGTTGCAAGGAACCACTATGGCTTAACCAGCAAATCTCCGAAAAATGGAAATTGTGGTGGGGCGCGCGGAACCAGTGAGGACGGGCCAGTCAGGCAACAATTAGAGCAATATGTTAAATGAAATGTTACGACATTTCAGTATGCTATAATGCCGCTGATGAATGCACACTCTGAGAATTCGTATAGTGATAATGGGGTGATCATACGCAGAGAAATTCATTTACGCCTCTCAAGTTTTTCGAGTTCCCTGTTATTCCTTTTTCCTTTATCCTAGCATTTGCACCTTTTAAAAATTTTTGCCGTCTAATTAGTTTTCTATTTAGAAGCTACAAAAACGCAACCTTATAGTCAAACTACTGTGCGCCTTGCGGAATCAGAGAGAATGCTGCACTCATTGCATGCAAACTTGTAGTTACCTTGAGAAGAACAAGAAACTTAGTGCGACGTTAGTTTTAACGACGAAATGACTAGAATAGTTTAAACGTATGACCAATCAGTCGTTAAAAAGCAGCTTGAACCCTGGAGCTCTTGTCTGTTCAAAGGGTAACATCTGGCCGATGGGACCGAGGCGAATCAATTAAAAATGCAATCAGTTGCTCCCATTAGCATTATTCAAAAACTTTTCGGTCGAAATTTTAGATTTATATAACTCCGAATTTCGGGTAATGATGATTTCGTTTTCTTTCGTAACATATGAGTCATAGTATGAAAAACTGCTAGCTATGCATGCCCATTCAGGTCGCAACATCGTTGAAATGGACAAATGCTACCGATATTTTTCCGCTGCGCACTCCTCGATTTGGCTAACTGGGCAGTTGTTTCCAATGGCCGATCCGTTTAGCGAAACGAAGATGAGATCATCGAGATGTGCTGTTGGGGATAATCTTAAACTAATTGTTATCGTCTTAGGATTTGCTTTTTTGGTGTGCATTATAGAATGGCAAACTTACAGGGCTATTTTCTGTGTTGCCGTTATGGACATAAGCGCCGAGAATGAGAGGTACTTCGAATAGCGATCACCTTTCGTATACTGAGCCCACGACAGTTCCGTCGAAGAAAAAGAGTTCTCTGGAAATTGTTGTCTCTAACACAACATTACAAGATTCCTTCATGCTACCTCAACTTCAGTTAGTGTTAAGGCAACTAACTGAAAGAAAAGGGAATTTTTTGACAGCTATGCGACAGCAAATAGTACAGTAATAGAAGTAGAGTTAGTCTGTTTCAATAGACACTACTAGTATTATTATCTTCCAAACGGTTTACCGTCTCATCGTGGGTGAGAGATGTTCCTGTGTATGAACGTAGGGATTTATCCCCCAGATGGGACTTCCAGGAATGATTCCGGCGATCCCATCAGGAAACCCAGCTAAGTGTAAACCTGTGCCAGGATCCACCACCGTTCTGGAACAAGCTACTCGAAACATTTTGACCTTGCTGACTTCAGGATTCTAGTGAACCGCAGTGGCTATGCCAGTAAAACTCCGCAACCAAGGAAATTATGCTGGGGATCGCACAACCAGTGAGGTTAGGTCATCCAGGTATCCAACTATCTAAATAGTATTATTTTTATCGTTGTTATTAATATTATTGCTGTTGTTGTTGACTTTTTTATTTGCTGTCTATTGTAACTTTTCATGGCAGGATATTATGCTCAATACAACTATAGTTATGCTGAGATATCTGCAAAACTCCGGAGCACAGGCGTCTGCGGTGGAGAACGAACGCGCTATTACCCTTTTTCGTGGGTAACGCGTTTACCACCACTCTATATGGGTCCTTCGTATCGCCTGTCTCACAGCTAGTTTTTTAAACAAAAGTCAACATTGTGATTTAAACTATAGTCTTAGCTTAACTGGGTTAAATGCCAATTTGGGCTCCGCAGACCAATCCCGTTGACGGGTGACTGCTGATGGCACTGGTTGATAGAAAACCGGCTGAGAGACAGGCGAAACGAAGGACACGCATGGTGTGGTGGTGAACGCGTTACCCCTGGGCAGAGTATTTGCTCATTAGTTCCTCCCCGCAGTCACCTGCGATCCAGAGTTTTGCAAATATCTCGGCGTCATTACCGTTGTATTATTATTGCTATTACTATTATCAGTCCTCCGAACGCTTTACTCCCTCATCGTGGCTGGAAACTGTTCCTTGGTGCCAGACTGCGATGTGCAGCTGGAAATTCATCCCTTTGGCAGGGTCTCCCAAACTGAGAAGGAATCCGGTGTTTCCATCAGAAAACCTAGCTAAGAGTAAACCATTACCAGAATCCACCACCGTCCTGGTATCAAAGTCGCACGGTGGCAAATCTCCATCTGATCCAAAAGGGCTGCGAGTGCCTATCGTGGCGACGAGCTGGAGAAGACCTTGGCCAGGCTATCCTCGGGATCCCAGGAAACCACAGTGGCTTACAAGTAGATCTCCGAAAAATTGAAATTAAGCTGGGGCCCGCACAACAAATGAGGAAGGGAGGTTAAAGTATCATGTACTAAGTATTATTACTATTGTTATTATTATTATTATCTTTATTGATTATTATCGCTTTTTTTGCTTCCACTATCGTTATTGTTATCATTACCGCCATCGTTGCTATTAATAGTATTATATCATTATTATGATCATTATCATTATATTAGCAGGACCCACTGGGCTACTCTTGCTTGCAACACGGATTATTATTATTATAAGATCACACCGGAAACGGTAGTCGCGGTTGCGAAACTGACCTAGAGTTCTGAGTTGTGCAATTATCTCATAATGATTGTTAATGTTATTATTATTTTTATTATTACATGAGTCGTAGTCACATCTACTGTGCCAATCCCAGCACTTCCTGCATTCGATTCATTTTCCTAGGACTCATCGTTCACAGTGGTCATCGAATAGCTGGCGTGTTGCTTCAGTTGCTATTTGTGGATTTCACCTTCTGGACGAATGTCGCAGGATAGTGGTCGAGTCGATTCTTCTTGGAAACTTGAAGATAGCTGAGCTAAGGCATTCCCACGTGGATTAGAGGAAAGCGTTGGACAGGGGGTCGTGCGAGCACCTTGTTGTATCAATAACCACTCCTCGACCTCCTCCCATTCAAGAGGTCAAGAAACATTACCGGGTAAAAAATTCGATTCCACTCTACATCAAATAAAACTCACCTAAAGTAATTTTATGTAAGCTCTTTTCTGTTTGGTTGAAAAGATTCTCGACTTCGTCCTTAGCTTCGTGAGCTACCTGCAGCAACTGCTGCTTGCTCATTAATTTCGATACCTTAAGGATAATGGCTCTTTCACAAAAGGTTTCGCTTCCATTTGTGCTATCTTTTATAACATTTTTTATTTTAGACGAAAGAAATAAACAATAAACACCTTGTCAAGGAAAGATATTAAGGCGGACATTCACCTCTAAGCGATGTTCCTTCCCTTTGTCTCCCTCACTGAAGACACTTTTGTCCGCATCGTTTTCTATAATAAAAGAAAATGCTCGATATATTACAAAGTTGCAATTTTTACCATGCATCTATTTAAAAAACTATTCTATATTCCAAAACCAACTTTCCTTTAACTCTTCGGTGTGACTAGTCAATATGTATCTTTTCTTTGATAAGCTTACCATTAGAAGATTAGCTTACTATTACCCTGGTATTATTATTTGATTAGCTTACTACTAGCTATTAACTATTTTATTTCGTGAAATTTTTAGCCAAAGATGAAAAGAAGGTTGGACATCGATCAATAATCATATCAAGCCTTAAATGAGTGCTCTTCGTTGCTAAACCGACACATTGGCAGAGGATTATTATGGTCTATCAAAAAAGTTAAAGAAAATGTAGAAGAAAAGTATTTTTGGGACAAATTTCAGTCTTATTCTAAGCTTTCTTGTTTATGACTACAAATTAAGCGACTTATTGAAATCTCGATTTAAGGTGTTAAGAACTTCCCCGTACTCCATAGGCTATATACTTTTTGAAATGTTCTCAGATGTACAGAGACAAATGCATTTTATCCACACTGCAACAAGCTCTCCGAAGCAGGTTGGATTTTCATATAAAAAATCGCTCTTTAACTTTAAGACTTTAGAAAATAGAACAAACCTCCAGTATCTCCAACGCTCTTGATTCCAAACGCTTTCGTTTCACAAGGTATGAAACTGGGACCACATGGAAACCTGACGGCGGTAGCTTGAAGAATCGTCATAAGCAAGAGACGAAACCAGCACATTCTTCCTTCAAAGATGAAGAGATAAAATGAAAGTAGCAATGATATTATCAATTATCTGGAAGCCATATTTTCTGAACCCTGGTAAACGGATAAATAAGGGTATAGCTCTCGGTGTTGATCAATCCCTGATGGATGTGCCATGCATTCGATTTTATTAAGCAACGTTTGGAGGTGATTGAATGCATATCTAGCTTTTACAATAATCCACAGTAGCCTACATAGGAAGCCAGTGCTGCTATCCTTTCAGACAGGTTCGCTACTAATCTGCTAACCCCGGAGGGATGGAAGGCTTGGTTGGCCAGCGGCTCGTGGATCGATCTCTAATGTGCATGCTGCAAAACGCCTCCATCTGCTGCACCACACACGCCCTTCTAAGCTTTGGTAGCGCAATAAAATTATACAACCACTAGATGAAGTAATCAGTTATTTGAGATAAACTGGATATGAATATGAACCTGACGAGCACTAAATAGCGCATTTCTTGCCTTTCCATCAGTTATACGCAGAAAAAAATCATTATTCGTTCAACATGAGAACACCAGATCTTTCAAATGACAGTTTCGCATGTACAAATATCTTTGAAAGCAAACTAGTTTGAGAATGCTTTTGCTGTTTAATAATTTCCTAACTAAAAATTTTACTGATCTCACAGCAGAGACGGTAGTGCTTTCAGTTGCAAATGATCGAGCATGCAGATCTGACACGATGTACATATTTTGTACATTTTGTACTCTTTATTCTGATTGTATATGTACATATATATATGTATATGTATATTACATACATACACACATACGTGGAGACAGAATTATTGCGTAAGAACGGTGTGACACACAGAAATGGAGATAAATGTTGGTTGTACATAGTGCTAGAATTTCGTTTATCAGTCAAAATTGCCGCTAGCCATGGTTGAATTGATGATAGTAGCAATTTTAGCCCTAACCTAATAGAATCGAATATGATAGATCGGTGCGGGGTAGGGTGTATGGAATAAGAAAATCCATTATTTCATCTGCTAATAAACGGCTTGGATATGAACAACGTGTATGGTATGGGCTATGACCATGTTAATAAGGTATCCTTCTTATCACCAGGGCCTTCACTTTTTTCGCCGGTGACAGGGAAAATTTCACATAAAAATGAAAAAAATAGAGTAATAATGTATATGTATATGTATATGTATATATGTATACAAAATTTCTTCAAAATGGTGGTGTAACTAGAATGAACAGCGACAAAAGCAGTTTCGACCATCAGGATTATAGTGGTAGAAACGAAGTTTAGCATAAGTAGTATTTTTTCATGAAACTTCATAGAGTTCTTTCTTCAGGAAAGCAAAATGAGCCCATTCTGACAACAAATATTTGAACATATAAGCAGGAATCACAAATAGTGCTTCAAAAGAGGGGAAGCGCTAATGAAAGGATGGGACTACGAGATGTTTGGGAAACGATAACATTATGTGGGAAAGAAACAGGTCTTCTGCGACTGGTCGCTTCACAGTCCCGGTAGCATCCCACATGAAAATCTCGTCTCATATCCAAACTGTATTTTACAGAACTTGGTTCTACGCTTTGTTACACTGGGCAGAACCGTTCACGTATCGCATCAAAACTGTGTTTTAACTCAAATGGGAGATCCATGCATTGCTTAGGATGCCTGATGATGGAAGTTCTGCATACTTATTGCCGAACTGATAATAAACAGCTGTCGAAATAGTAGCTGAACGAATTTTTAGTTGTTGAATCTGAAGGAAAATTTTCATTTTTTTCATTTTCATTTCGGTTTCAGAAAATTTTGCAATAAAATCAGGGTAGTGGGGAACAAGCTGTTCCCAATTTATTATACTAGTGAAAAAACGCTCTTCTGCTAAAGAAAAACAACTTCGGCAGTGTCCTTGTATTTAATAGTCTTTATTTAAAATGCGAAAAAACTCACTTAGCGTACTTTTCGTAAAGCATTTGCTGACAGTTCAATAATGAGGGTATGGTCACATACATAAAAAAGTAGTAATGGTAAAGAATATGTCCTACTTTTTTTCTGTGTGCTCAACATGGTCTAAACCCTATTGTGCATAAGAACTTTCAAAATTCTATCGTCTTCTCAGTAATTGAATGGAAGTATAAGCACCTTTGTCGACTGCTATAATAAATTGCTATGACAGTTCTCCTCTACCGCGGCCCATAGGAAACATGACAATAAAACATCATCTCGTAGAGTGCATTAGCTTGATTAATAGCAATACTGCTGTTGTATGAACAAGAAGTGGCACATATGGATAGAAAACACCAAGCAAGTTTTCGTTTTGAAAATTTCATTTCTTCCCGAGAAGAGTAGATCAAGAGGCCATGCAAAAAGCTCAGTTGAAAAAGAAAAGTGACGCAGCTGTAAATAAAGTATAGAAACACTCTATAAGCTTTAGGCTCAGGGATTGAATCTAGATGCGTGTTCACGCTGCAGATAATGTGGATGCAGAGTAATAGGTGGGTGGGTGTTAAAAACAGTAAAAACTATCTACAGAAGATAGAGCGTAGACGGCCCATCGAACTTTCAAAAGAGCCATCAACCAATTTTGTATATGCGCGCTTTTAGATCTTGATATCAGGGTAACTTATACTATAAATAACCAGACGGTGAAGCAAGCTCAGTTGTTGGCGTGCGAAAAGGCAGATACCGCACACACGTAGTCGTTACGTCGAAATAACTCGTCAGTATTTTCTAAAACTTGTATGGTTGTCTTTGGAAGAAATTAGATTTTTTTTCGAACTTTGAGGTCTTATAGAGTGTCTTATGTTTCTTTCACTGTATATTTCTATACAAATCATTCTCTATAAATGTTCTCCATCTTTTCATAACACTGTCCCTTCCCTATTTCGTGTAAGTGCTCTTTTTATTGGCATTTATTCTCATCGCTTCATATGTTGCAAAATTGTTTCCTCAATGCTAAGCGGACTTCGCAGAACTGCGGTTGGGAAGGATTTTATAGCGCACATGTTAGAAAGTGCAACAATGTCCACCAACTCTGGAACCTCTTCTTGAGCAATAACTCTAGTCCTATATAGCAAAATACCCACCCATTTCAAAGGATAAACGAGACAGGATTATTGTCGCTTCGTCAACCTCCTTATACAGCATTGCAAAAAATACTTCGTTATTGTTAATGTACTTCTTTATTCTTCATCTCATCTTTGTGTATTGATCTTTTTTCTTACTTATATTGTTCATGAGCACATTTTTTTATCTCGCACCACTGTTGTTGATTTATTTATGTTGTTTACCTATAATGGTCTAGTTACCCAAGTCTGAGATCTGGCGGAACTGCGGGAAACTGACTGGCTAACTTTCCGTATTACTATAATTTCTTGATATCAAGACTGTAGCACGCCATTTTTCACATATCGAATACATAAGCCTCTCACTTTATGATGCATTGAAGGGACCCGGGAATCCACTTTACAGTGAGCACACCTTCACAAGTTGACATGAAATCCTAAAACGGGGTTCTCATCTTTAATATGACACTCGTTAATGTTAGCATCAACCTCACACCTCTCTAATTGAGTACCAAGGGCGCGGAATTTAATATCGTGAAAATCTTCAAAAACTCTCACACGCCTTGATGTGCAGACTGGTAACCATATTGAAACTGCGGTAACGAAAAGTACGAAAACTGCAAAAGTCTGGAATCCATCACTGAATGCGATGATGAGGATGATTGAAAAAAATACATCTCTCGGAGAGAGACTTGAGAAGATGCAGTAGAATCGATCGACAGGATACAAAAGGAATCCTGGACCAGTAAAGGGAGTACATCGAGACAATGGACAACCTTGCTTAATACTCTGTGCAATAAGTGAAAAACTTTGAAGACTGTCTGAAAAAGATATGAAAATGATGCATACAGCTTCTGACTATAAGAATTCTAGACGGTTATGTAGATTTATTTATTTATGTGATATTATAAACTGGTCTTCTTAAGTTGAGTTATGTAGATTCCTACAGATTTACATACGGCAAGCTGGCAAAGTTGGAAATAAGTGCACATGGAAAATACGAGAAAACAGGATATCCAAAAAAAAACACCTCGAGTCAATCGCACTATAAGTCTCAGTCTCAACAGAAAACACTTTGGAGCGAAATATTTGAAACACCAACGATGCCACAAATCGCTATGTGACGCGAGTACACACTATCAAAAATCCTATTGTTACCACTTTACAAAAAACATGCCCAGTTTTTCCGAGGTATACATAGAGAGTCGCAATTTTCACTTCATACATGTGTTTGACAAAAGGTACCCGAAAGTGGTCTGTCAGTTTTTTCCGAAGGACGGCTGCAGCTTATTTGTTGGTGGGATTTTGTTCAATTAGCAGTACAGGATGTAACCCGGCTACGTAGAAGTGTTTTATGAAACGCTTGAGTAAACGTAAAATAAAAAATAGTAAAATAAAATAGTAATATGAGTATTGTGCTTCAACTAAAATCGGAACTGCAATCGCTGTGTAACTTCGTAACTAGGCGTTCCCATCACAAGGAAGAGGTTTGTAGACTAGAAAACTATAAAATGCATAATTCAACATAACGAGAAGGAACTCTTTGAAAATCGGAAAAACTCATAAAACATGAGAATTCAAACAAATTAACTATATAGTAATTCAGTGGACAGATAAACAAATTTTGATTTGTTCCTATCAATAACGTTGCTTTATTTGTTTCTAATTTCACTTTGATATCGCTCTATTATGGTTGATTTTTTCCTGGGTGCCGAACTTCGAGGTACAACGAAGAGTTTATTCTACACCAAGACCACCAACCTAAGAACGGGTATGACGATTTTATCTACACATACAACAAATAGCAGAGCACTACCAAAAATCGGAAATCGGTCCGTCCTGTCCGTCTTAATCATAACATACTAACTAGCTGACAAGTATTGACGACCTGCGAAAAGCCTTATCACGGTCTTCGAAATTACAGGGAAGAGATTTCTGCCAAACAAGCAAACTACCAGTTGGAAAATAATAGTAGTAGTAAAACAAAAATAAAAACTACACGGTGACTCGAACTATTCTCCCTTGATTCACAAAGGTGACCCGTTCAATTACTTAAATTATTCTGCTTTCACTTAATTATTCCTATTATATCAGTAACAGCAGCTATGGTAGACGCTGCAGAGGCCGAAAAGATTGCGTAATAAACACAGAAACTTCGCAAATACCAAGATGATGGAACTCCGGCGCCCAGACGGAACAGTTACAGCTTCCAAAACGGCAGTGGAGAAAATCATTCACGATTACCACTCAGCTCTCCTCAATGGCCACGTTTCCTGCCTTCATACGAAATAAAGAAGCACAAATATTTCGTGTCAACGGTTCTACTTTCCAAAATCCCACATGCTATTTCGTCGGTAAAATATCGAACAGGACCAGGTGCGGCCAGCAAAAGATTTGTACACCTGAAGAACATTCCGCCAGTTCTCGTAAGCACACACCAGCTCGGCTCTTCACACGTTACCTGTCCGAATGCAAGATTCCCACCCAGCAGGGCCATGCTTTTTTTCAAGAAGTGTGACCTCCACGATACCGGAAACTATGGCCCAATCTGCTTACGTATGCCGTCTACAAACTTTTTACTCGAGTCGTCTTAAGTAGGACTGATAGAACACTGGGCGGATGACGGCCATGTGAACCAGCAGGGTTTCGAAAAGGACTCAGTAAGATGAACCACATCCACACGATAATAAAACTCATTAAAGTATCGCAGGAGTACAAAAGACCGCTCTGTCTCACTCTCATCGATTCATAGAAGGCTTTTCACTCAATGAGGCAGAAGCAGTCATGGAAGCCCTTGATATCCAAGTAGTTCCTCCTCAGTATATGAAAATTCCCCGTGAACTCTACAAAAATTTGACAACCAAGATATTCCCATTCTACAACGATATTAGCCTCGAAGTCAAAACAGGGGTTAGGCAAGGCGATACCAACTCGGCAAAATTATTTTCCGCCACCCTCAAGAACGTCATGGGAACATTAGTATGCTAAAACATGGGAGTGAAAATCGATAGTCGGCAATTACACCATTTTCGCTTTGCTGATGACAACGTCCTTATAACACCAAACATTAGCCAGGCGGAATGAATGCTGGCCGACTTTGATAAAGCCCATGAAAAGATTGGTCTTCGGCTAAAGCTCACAAAAACGACGTTAATGAGAAACAGATTGGCTTCGTATGCCCCATTCAGATCACCGGAACGAATAGCTCCGAATACTCCAGTTATGTCTGCCTAGGTCGGGATATCAATGTGTTGAACGACTTTAGATCCATAGTTCGGCAAAAAAGTACGGTAGCCCTGGAGAGCTTTCAAGAGCATCAAGGATGTGGTGAAGAGAAGAAAGAACACGCGACTCCGTGCCCACCTTTTTGACATCGCGATTCTTCCTCACTTAATGTAAGCGTCAGAGACCCGGTCACTGCGTAAGTAGGATGGAAGACACTCAGCGTTATTGAACGCACTGTCGAAAGTATAATGCTAAAAGTATCCCGTGTCACACAATTGAAAGAAGTGATCCGAAACTCCGACCTGCGTCAACGATCAAAAATCAAAGATGCCGTTCTGTACGCCAAGCTGTTGAAGATAAGGTGGGCCGCACACGCAATGCGTATGAATGATAACCGATAGAGAGCCATTAGGTACTTGATTCTTTGGGATGTCAAAAGTACTGCAGAAATACCACCGACCCGTTGGTTAGAGTTCTTCACGAAAACTCCAGAAGAAAGGCATGATGGTCAATGGGAACCTAGAGCGAGCAGAATCCACTGAGCTACTCCTGTAAGCGACAGGGAAAAATGGAAGATTCGCTGGTATCCGCTGGAGTCATTCGACGATGAACGAGCTACAGGTGATACAGATGATATCAGTAACTAGGGAGGGATTGCGCTGTGGTTAATAGTTTCATCAACGAGGAAACAAAGGCGCGAGGTCGATCCGGTTCGAGGATGATTGTGGACAACGAATGTGAGAAGAATGAATCGAATGGTAGAAGTGCTAGGGTCCGTATAGCATATGTGATGACGGCTCATGTAAAAAATGCATACCATTAACTACATTCTAAATATGTCGATTTAACCCAATGTGCTCCAATGTGTTCTATTAGAATTGTGAGGCTCGTTGCACGCGGTAGAGTTTTGTTTTAAAAGCTATCTAAAAGTGGGGGTGACGGAGGAGAGGGAGAGGAAAAGGGGTGATATAGGGGAAGAAAGGGGGTGGGGTGGAGATTTTTTTCGATTCTACTAGAAACGTTTAACTCCTAGGAACATGGACGACATCTGAAGACTGAGTGTCTAAGTGAGAACTGCTGAAGAGAAGCGTGAAATTGCCAACACCGACTTTCTGTTACCCTCGGCATTGATTGATAATTCAATGTTTTTCTTCAATAAGCAGACACGAGGTTGTTATTATAAAATTTATTAGGATACAATAGCTGACGCTTCGGCGGTTTCGCCTTCTTCAGAGCCTGGAAAGGTCAAATTGAGATGCGATCTACTCAGCCAAACACTTTCATAACCCTAGCAGATAAAACTTAACAAATAAGTTTGTATTCGTACAAGAAACAGCTTCACCTAAACACCTACCGTTTATTTGTTGTAAGTATTTAAGTTAGTTGGTGGATAGCAACCGCACAGAGTAATACACGGGCGAGGACTGTACCTGTGTCAGGTCGTTGGATTACCCTGAGGTATGGCGCCAGGTCACGCGTGATGACAAGACACTCCTCCTTGTGGTTCATTTTTGAAATTTTGGAATTGATCCAAAACGCTTCAAGAGTTTTACGCGTTGTGTTGTCGATTCCTGCGTGATGTTAGTGACTTCTACTTCAAAATCTTCTTTCATGTGTTCCTGCATCCTATGCGCGCCTAGTGGAGTATTTTGTTTTAATTTAGATTTACCAACTAGGTGTTTTTTCATGCGGACGCAGAGCGGTCCATCCGTTTCGCTAACGTATTCGTTTCCGCATGCCTTAGAAGAGATCGGATAGACTGTACCCGAACTCATGCAATCGCTGTTTTTTTTTCCGTTTGGGTAAACCATGCACTCTTTCGTTGTACGCAGACGGTCATATAGATGGTTGCGAACTAGCTGACGTCTTAGAATGTGGATGGTATTTCTATCACTATTACGGAATTCTCTCTACCGGCCGCTATTAAGCAACGTTTTATGGCTGCACTTATTTCGTTTGAAATAAAGGGCAAGAGGACCGGAGCCTTGTCTTCGCTAGAGTTATCGCTCTGGGGCGTGGGTTTTCCTGTATGCCTATGCCGAAAAGCTACACTTTCGTAACCATTTGAAGTGTCTATTTGGCGCGCCAGTTTCGAGGATTCTTCCCTCTGCTCTCGACCTGTGCATACGCTGGTGGCGGTTCGAAACATAATTCATATAAACGCCCTTTTAGTGTGTGAGGGATGAGAGGAGGGGTAATGAACCACTATATTCTTACTGCTTGGCTTTCGATACCTTTTTGTGATGTAGCCGTTTTCGGATAAGTTAATTTGAGCGTTTAGAAATGGAAGCCAGTTTTCTTTCTGTTTCTCACAGGTGAATTTTATGTACTTTGACTGTTCGTTCAATAACTCAAAGCGTTTGTCCATCTCCTCTTGTGTGGAGCAGATGACAAAACAATCATCTATATACCTACAGTAGAGTAATGGCCTGATATCGATTACTGGTGCTTCCACTTTAGACATAAAGGCAACGGCAAGGGTTGGTGCTAGTCGCTATCCCATTGTCAACCCTCTAATTTGCGGGTAATATTTCCCAGACCATCTTAAGATCGAGCAGTTTAAGCAGACCTTTAAGAGGACTATAAGCTGCTGAATCGAAAGGCCATACATGTTAATTGCTCCTTCTTGTTGCTCGAGGAACTCACGGATGGCTTGCATTGCGGAGTCGTTCGATAAAGAGATACGTCTTCAAGGTGTTTCTCCGTTATATCGACATCTAACTGGCGAGGAATTACTACAAACTCTCCACCCTTATCACTAACTGATGGCCTAATAGACTTCGATTTTATTAGCTGTCAAACCTGTCGCATACCAGATTTTTGCGCAGCCGTGAGGTGCGAACTAAACTTTCTCAAGCGACAGTGGTTAAGGAATTTGAGTCCTCGAAAATATGCGAAATTTTGTATCTACTTTATCGTTAAAGTCTTGCTGTCTAAAGTATAATCGAGGAAATGGAGGTGGTGGTAGTGCCTCTACTTCTCGTTGCTCCTTTTTGTTTCGTGTCTCAATTTTGGCGTTGCTGCGGAGTCGACCTTGGAGCTCGTGCAGACTGCACGCGATCCTATGCAAGGTTTCTTTAGAAATGGGTCGCGCTGGTGAGAAACATAAACCCAATTCTAACAGCGAGCGCGCATCAGGAAAAGTTATGCCTCCTAACACGGCGACCCTTGACTTTTCAGGCACGTTATCGACCACATTTTTCAATACTAGCGCTTTTGTAAACGATTTTACTTTGTTTAATTAAAGCTGGTTTTTGCGAATCATCTAGCAAATTTTGAAGCTTCCTACTTAAGGTTATTTTAGCATTCGACCTAGTACAATCACAAATCAAAATTGACCCACCCATTATGCTCCTCCAAAGGAAGTCCTCCAAATACTGAACACAGTAAGATTCTTTCGACTTGCACTTCTTCAATTGCGCGTACATGGTACATGGCGTCCTCCTTGCATCGAAGAGAAGCGCGTAGTAATCGCGTTTCGATGTCCGCTACTTGTTGGCCATCCTTCGGTAGGCCACAAACATCGTGTAGTCGTTTTCGTTTGATGAAGTTCGGCACGACTCGGTGTTTCAGGCAGCGGCGGAGAAGGAGTATCGTTTGTCTAGTTAAGACAATTTTTTGTCTTAGTGACAGGACTTCTTTTACAAGTCGGAAACATTTTGCTGGCACTTCACGTAGCAATTCCCAAGACCAACTTTCTGTTAACCTCGGCATTGATTGATAATTCGATGTTTTTCTTCAATAAGCAGACACGAGGTTGTTATTATAAAATTTATTAGGATACAATAGCTGACGTTTCGGCGGTTTCGCCTTCTTCAGAGCCTGGAAAGGTCAAATTGAGATGCGATCTACTCAGCCAAACACTCATAACTTCAGCAGATAGCAGATGAAACTGCACAAATAAATTTGCCGTAAAAGTTTGTTTTTTTCATAGACATTTCTAAAAAGAACACAACAGCAAGGTATGTAAAAGTGTGCGACGACACAAGTGTATTCAATACTTTATTCGAACAGGAAAACAGAACAGGGAACACATCATATTCAGAGGCGCTCGCACGGGTCGAGCGTATATCGTCTTTTCAAAATCGTGACAGTCGCAATTCCTAATTAGGAACATAGAGGATTGTGATTTTAGGAGTGGCAATATTATTCGATTGACAAAACTGAATCAATTGACAAATAGTGGAGTAATAGAATAGTCGATAGAATACGTGTAGTTTCTTGTTGCATCACTGCATTGCACATATCCAGTTGTGGACCGGGATCGCCGCCATCGCGGCCCCAAGAATTCCGACTGTGTCGGCGAATGTGACCATGGACAGAGCAAATTCACGAGTTGCTGGATCCACCTATAAAAAAAACTAATCGGATCTGTATATTTCCAGCAAAAAAATCTATTTGAAACTCATTTTGCGAAGGCTTGACGCTGTTAAAGTGCATAAGCCTTGAATGAAGCTTTAAGCGCTTGAAAATTCAGATACCGTTCCATAGCATTGCAGTATGGGAAGACCGAAAACGATCGATGACTTCATTTTGAATTTCTTTGAGTACAAAGTAAGCGTTCCTCCTCGTTTCTAACGTTTATGTTTTTCTTAAATTCAACACGCTTCACCTTTAGGAGCTGTAAAACCGTATGTGCATTTTCAAGCTCTTGATGAACGTCTTACGGAAAACGTGACGTTCACATTCTTCGAGAATGAATAAAACTCAATTGATAATTGTCCTGAATTGTCAAGATGTGAAGAAACGACTATAACGCTTATGCGAAACCTAAATCTGGTCCTGTTTATTCCAAATTAAAACAAATTACTAGAAATTATGGCCTATGCGTTTAGAGCACTACTAAGCACTACGTTAAGAGCACTACTAGGCGTCTCTGAATAGTTCGGCAATCTGTCCAGTGGTTTACCGAAGAAACTTTCGACTCTGGAGACCTCGTCTGCTGAATGGATAATGTCGGCTCGGTGCAGCTAAGACAAATGGGCTGAAAAAAAACGCAAGGACTAGCTGAGGATTTCCAAGATGCGCCACTTAGAAACTAAAATTTCTTCTGAGTAGGTGAGAGAGTTTCAACAGACGCAGTCACCATTCTTAAAGTGACCTTTAGCTGATTATTGGAACAATAAAACAATCCAAAACAGGAAAAATAATGAGGAAGGTTTTCCAGCAAGGTCATCGTCTGGAGAGGATTCACAGTAGATCTAAAGATACTACACTGGTATCAATGATCGTCTGTTTTCATCAATAAAAATAGTAGCAGTGTTAAAATTAATGTGAAAAACATTCTACGGTTTTTGGAAAAAGAGTAGAAGAATAACTCCAAATTCACAATCCAATGAGGATCGTGGTGATGAGTGAATTCAGATTTGGGCAATCTGTAGGCTACTTCTAATCACTGCACGACACACATTCTTAGAAAGCCGCGCTTCGTGGACATAAAGTAGCACCAACGTGAACTTTCAATAGAACAGTGCACACTTTTCAAGGAAATGAGACCAGGACTGGATTTGCCAGTGGAATTACTCATGTATGCTGGCTAGATTCTTCTATATGGGAATACCATGTGCTGACAATAACAATAAAAAATCACTGATGTGGATCATCTGAGCCATAAACTTGAAAGGGATGTTCGGAAATAGAGGTGCTCGGTAGAATCAGTAAAGTCGAGAATGTAAGCTGTGTCATAGCAAAGAATTAAAGCTATTTCGAGCTGTTTAAGTTAAAACTACGTCACTTATTGCGTCACCACCATGAGCAGTCGCAGCCCTTGTGGATCAGAGAAAGATTTGCCACCATGCGACTTCGATACCAGGACGGTGGTGGATCCTGGTATTGGTTTACTCTTAGCTAGGCTTCCTGATTGAAACGCCGGACGCCTTCTCAGCTTGGGAGACCCTGCCAGTGGGACGAATCTCCTCGCTGTACATTGCAGTCCTACACCCAGGAACACCTCCCAGCCATGATGAGGCGGTAAACCGTTGAGAGGTTATATATATACATATATATATATAAATATATATATATGCATATATGTACACTCAAAGGCTTTTGCATATACATGTATACCTGCGTATATATATATACATACATAATTGCATATATATGTGGGTATATGTAATATATACGTATATATTTGTATATATGCGTATATATATACATACGTACATACACATAAATATACATATATATACATGTATATACATATATATACATATATATATATCCATATCAGATGAAAATATATCATATGTATATATACATACAATATATACATATGTACATATATATATATATATATACATATATACATACAATATATACATATGTACATATATATATATATATACATATATACATATGTACATATATATATACATATATATACATATATATACATATATATATACATATATATACATATATATACATATATATACATATATATATACATATATATATAACCATATCAGATGAAAATAATGTAGAGTAAAAATTGCATAATGGATGTTTTCGTTTTCTTAACACGTTAGAAGAATTTCAAACATATTTCTACTTTCGCTAGTCGCTTCTAAGTATTATGGTCGTTTTCATAAGCATTTTCTTTTCTACTATGCTTTCAACAAGAATATTATCTAAAGCATATCTACTGCAGAAATAATACCAAAAACGGAAAAAACTCTGTGCCAACTCATGTTATCGATATGGACAATATGGCAAGAAGATACATAGTAATTTCTCTAAAAGAAACTGTACTTTTCTGTGAATGTGGTAGAATGTATTCGCATAGTTTATTCCACCAACTATTCCTACGACGAAGATCATTCCAGCCACGATTGCAAAATGAGGAATGAAGGAGTAGATAGCCGTAAGGAAAATCACAGCGGCAAGTGTTGTCTGAAAGAGCAAAAGACGATAGAGAAATGGTGAAAATGAGAGCTCTGCACGGGATGGAAAATACCTGAATGACAGCTGTAAGCGAGATACACATGAAATTGAGCTGAACGAGATTAATAGATGAACGAGACATGAAGACACCGATCTGGTAGAACACCTAAAATAGCGTAGTATTATCGATATGGTTTTTAGCTAAATTATTTCGTTTTTTATAGATAAGTAGAAAGACGTTATTACCAAACATTTGTTCGACCAGTGTTTACGTCTTCTTCATCCTCAGATTCCGTGGTCGGAGTCAGTGCTCCACAGTCTACACAGACGGTGTTCGACACCAACCATCGGCGCTGAGAAAGACGAACACGTCGAAACGTTAGTCAAATAAATGCGTAGTAACAACTTTGTTCTATCTTATCAACGGAAGAAAGCAGATCAACCACCATTCATATCGAGGTTAAGTAAAAGTCGTTTACAATACTTCACCATTCACCGTCATTCTTAACGAAAGTTCCGGTCATTTACTGACAAACAACAATTTGGTCACAACCCCTTCTTTACTTATAGTTAAACCTATCTTAAAATAAGCAAAAAAGAAGAGAATAAGGCATTGCTACCCAACATTCGCCTGCCACAATAACACGAGGACTAAAAGTTTGTTCACGAGAGCCGACCTCACTCATTTGACCTGGCCGTGACGGAGTTGAAAGGGTAAGTCGACGAGTGTTTTCGGTAAAATTTATAGGTTCCTGCGAACTGATCTTGTTGAGCTGATGCGAGATTGGTATAAGTTCTCGCTGTTGTTGTTATTGTTATTGCCGTTGCTGTTACAGTTGTTGTCCATGTTGTTGGTCGATGGCCGACATTTCGGCGATTTCGTCATCCTCGGAACCTTGAAGTTGCGAGTGGAGTTCGCTTTGGGCAAAAGTTCTGGACCTGTGCCAAATCTCCTCCTCCTGCAGAAAAATGTAAATAGCACCGTGAGTTACTATTTATCTACTATCTCCTTCACCCTAATCGTTAAGTCATGTAGGTCGTCGACGTTGTTAGCTCGCATTGCACGTAGTTACTACTATGCATAAACATCATTCTGCCGTCATGTACCTTTAAGTACGTTAGCCTTATTTTGTGTTCATTATAAGTTAGTGTTATCGCAACCCTGCAGGTACCCCTTAACGTGTTAACCTCACCAGAACGATACCACAAGCTTATATATGGTGTGTAACCCTAGAGTATCAGCATCGTTAGTCAGGTATTACGATCTCGCATAGACGCTTTTATGTGTCTATCTGTTTTACCAACATTGATGCATTTTATATGCACACAGCATTGCCCCCACTAGGCTGTAACAAGCCACCAACCAGCGTTACCCTCACTTATTCATCGTGTTTGCACACTGCCGCACGGATTATGCCAGTGTTCATGCATCGTCATTCCCGTATTACTATTGTTGTTTAAAGGTTAATTAGCCAAGTTTGAGGATACTGCCTTGTGACAACTTTCAAAAAGTCTCGCGTGGTAACTTCCTAGTGAGTCGATCATTCTACATGAAGCTAATGGTATTCGTGCAATGTATGGCGCATCGGCCTAATCATTACAGTCTGGTGCAACGATCAAGCTACTGTAACGAAGTCGTAGATAAGACAATCAGACTCAAACCAGAAAACCAACAAAAGAGAAGACAGTACATTTATATTCGCTATATAATGACTTCGTCAATATAATCACGCCTAGGGGCTCTAACAAAGACTATTAGCCGTCTCTTAACTAATTTTAATGATAGTGAAGACAGCATCGTACCAAGTAGAAGCTTCCCTATGATAAAGATAGCACTTTCTACGTCAATAGGCTAAGAAAAAGAATTGCAGCTTCAACATTCGCCATTGAGTCCGAAATGCACAACGTTCAGACAACTCTGGATAAGTATAGCGAATAAGCAGATCGTCTTGAACCTAAAAACCTATCAATAGATGCACTTGAGAAGATCAATTCAAATAGCGAGAAAACACTAGAGCTACTTGATAGGACGACGCACCATCTCTTCAATTTCTTTAAAATAAGGAACACTTAAGAAGGTTTAAAAAAACAACGTTTCGTGTCGCACAAATCCTAGTCTGCAAGCAGTAAACTTACCTACCCTATTCTAAAATTCGATGAAAAACTATGAGGGTGGGGTATATTCTGAGAAACATCCAACCATTCAGTGTGCTCGCAAAAACGGACAGCTTCTTAAAAATAAACCATCTATTTCACTTTCTTGAAGGAAAAACAAAAACTTTCGTCAAGCAATAAAGAATAACATGAAAGTTCTGCCAGATGGTTATCACCTATTTAAATCATAAGTATGGTAAAAAAAAAAAATAAGATCTAGACGAACTACTCAATTCTGCACGACCGAAACAAGCGAATAGCTACCGCCTTGAAGACCAACAAACATTGTACGAGTATTTGTTTTCCATAAACAGGCAACTAGCACAGGGACGAGAATTTGCAGACACCGTGTACTAACAAAATCAACTCCTTACGAAATTTACGAAAGTTGTTCAAACACACGCACTGAGTCAAAAGAGTCAAGAATTGGATGACACATACAAAACCGAAGATTTTTTAAGATTTATCAATGAATACATAGGCAAGGAGCTCGAGGTACAACACGATCTGTACAAAAACGTCAATGTCATATCGGACTTTAAAGGTACTAGAAATAGAACTCCCAGCAACTCAAAACCGCTCGCACCCAACAAGGATATATCCAGTAGCACATTTCTCAACTTACTACAAAAAGTGCGAACCTATGAAGAAAAGGTACAAAGTATAAAAGATAGAAATCGTTGTTTTAACTGGGGATCAAAGTTTGACCATAACTCTACTTGCAAAGGAGGATGCTGCCACGTATACAGTGAACGTGGGCATCACGCCTCCATTTGTAAGCAGCAGCAGCTTCCAAAAGAACATCAACTTTATCAATCAGAAATACGGCAAAAAGACATACAGAAGTCCCCTGTCAATACTGCAAAAAACGAGAAGACTACGCCCCCAAAAATCAATACAAGAGAATCGCAACAAAACCACTAAAACGCTGCTGCCATACTTTAGTGAAGGAAAACACAACGAATGTCCAAATTTTAACAGGACAAGCACAGATCTTCAACCCTCATACTGGTGCACGGAAACCGGTAGATCGCTTCCTTGATTCGGAAACCGACCGATCGTTCATCAATGAATTGGCCGAACGGATTCGTTTACAAAATATCGAGTCCATAGAATTATCCACTAACACCTTCGAAGCTCTTAACGAACTCAAAAAGATTTGTGGAATTACCACAGTAAATTTGTGGGACATCAGTGGAACAGGACACAAAATTACAATAACTAGAACCGAGGCCATCATCAAACCGCTGAAAGCATTCGTGTGGAGAATTCCCTATCAAATAGAGAATTCTCTATCTACCTAACAAACACATTCTACAAGTCCATAGAGACTGCATTGGCCGCAACGACTGCATCAACTGCATGCATGCTCTACATCCACTTCCCATCTTACCCATCAGGCACGCCACGAAACGCGGCATCTCGTAGCCATCAGGCACACCACCAGCCATGCTATTGGGCACGCCTCATTGCTTGGGGCTAGATCCCGTGACACAACCCAGGCATTGACCCTGCGACCAATGATATTTACTTTACGTAGCCAGGCCCACTAGCACCGTCATTTGGCTTCTGACGGCGCCTTGGAGCTCACCGCTGCCCTTTCCTCATCATTATTTGCTCTCCAACATATTCCTTCCATTCATAACTCCTTCGATCCACTTAGGCATAAATGACGTTAACTATAATGCGCAGCTCTTGCATTTCCAATATATTAATGTTGTCATCGATTCTTTTGTAGTTACTATGTGTTGTTAACATAACAACTTTGGCAAATAATTTCATTGCTCACAGGTACTCTAGCCATCAATTCTTCATTCTTATTTCAAAAGCTTTCTCGCTATCGCTATTCACATTCTTGAACTGGAAGCACGTAAATCTTAACTCTCTTATAATTGTAGCAATGTTCTTACACAATCAGAATTATTTAATCACTCCTATCCTCGTTACATTGCCATTACCATTTTGCAATATCACAAGCTCACATGTGCTTTCTAATGTGCTAACCTTTACTACGAGCACTATTGTATTTTTCGTCGCACTTATACAACCACATCACTCCCTTAGCTTGCGGCTAATTCGCTCTATCATATGTACCTAGCCTCTTAAGTTTACCTTCCCCTCAATAAGCAGCATAAGGGTACTGTAGCAGACTCAGTGCTGTTATAGGTACATCTCGTTAATGGCGTCATACCGGCATCCATATTGTGCAACTGTATACTTATATACATTTCTAGTCTCATTGCATTGTCGTGTAAATATTATGTGTTTAAACGGTTTGAATACCCAAGTTCGCGGTTTTGCAGCACACACGACACTACACGAATAAAAGTCCAGCGTGGTCGAGCATTCCATTAACAGTTAGCAGACATAGGACGGACAAATCCAAACAACTACTTTTCTTTACTAATCTCTATTACACGGGGCCAATCGTTACAATTCGCCTTAGCGAAGAGTATAAGAAATTCCTTCATTACAACAATGTGAGATTTCCATCGATCCTGAATATAGCAGCGTACATCAACAGATGGTGCTGGGATATCTCTTTTCTTTGTTGGATAATAACCGAGGATTGAATAAAACATTACCAACAAATCGCTACTAAAATGGTTAATCCGATGGCAGGAGCTAACCACAAGCGGTACATTAAGTCGGGAGAAAGTACACTCCTTATCACTGAGGCTACAGTGCCCAACCACGAACCATTGGGATAACCATAAAAATATTTCTGCGCATTTGAATAGTCAACAATTAATGAATTTACCGGATGGAAAATCAAAGAACAAAGGCAGAAAAATATTGGAACTTGGAAAGAGTTTGCAAAAACGATAGAGAGGAGAGACGATGGTTATTTCGTAAGACTTCCGTGGAAAACAATTCAACCGCACCACTTGAGAACAATCACATAGCAATACGACGACTACAGGCAGCAACTACAAAATTGACAAAAAAATTCTATGCTGTAAAAATGTAAAGAAACCATAATGCAACAACTGATCGACAATATTATTGAGGAAGTCGACCAATTGAAACGCCAACAAGGTGCATCTACTCCCGTCTCCCGCATCACGCCGTGGTTACTCGACATAAAGGAACCACAAATTTACGATCATTAGATGAGGTCCTCCATCATGGATCAGTCTCCCGTCCTCGAATATGCGATATTCTTCTTCGTTTTTGCCAATACTTCAGAATGTAGGCATTAGGCCAACACAACAGAATGTAGTGACTTGATAGTGGAAATTCGGTGTTTGAGTCAGTTCTCGGTACGGATTAATCGTTATGTTCAAGTAGAATGCTCGACTTCGTGGGAAGTTGCCAAGAGAAACTTTTCTAATAATTATCAAGAGCAATTCCCATGACCGACTTTCTGTTAACCTCGGCATTAATTGATAATTCAATGTTTTTCATCAATAAGCAGACACGAGGTTGTTAATATAGAATTTATTAGAACACAATTGCTGACGTTTCGGCGGTTTCGCCTTCTTCAGAGCCTGGAAAGGTCAAATTGAGATGCGATCTACTCAGCCAAACACTTTCATAACCCTAGCAGATAAAACTTGATAAATCGATTTGTATTCGCATAAGAAACAGCTTCATTCAAACACCTACCGTTTATTTGTTGTAAGTATTTAAGTTAGTTGGTGGATAGCCGCCGCACAGAGTAATACATGGTCGATAACTGTGTCCATGTCAGGTCATTGGATCAGCCTGAGGTATGGCGCTAGGTCACGCGTGATGACAAGACACTCCTCCTTGCGGTTCATTTTTGAATTTTTGGCATTGATCCAAAACGCTTCAAGAGTTTTTCGCGCTGATGTTTTCGATTCCTGCGTAAGGATAGTGACTCCTATCTCAAAATCTTCTCCGTTGTGTTCTTGCATCCTATGCGCGCCTAGTGGAGTATTGTGTTTTAGTTTAGATTTACCGACTAGGTGTTCTTTTATGCGGACGCAGAGCGGTCTACCCGTTTCACCAACATATTCGTGCCCGCACGCTTTACAAGAGATCAGATAGACTGTACCCGAACTCATGCAATCACCGTCTCTACCATTTGGGCACTTACAACAAATAAACGGTAGGTGTTTGAATGAAGCTGTTTCTTATGNCTGAGGTATGGCGCTAGGTCACGCGTGATGACAAGACACTCCTCCTTGCGGTTCATTTTTGAATTTTTGGCATTGATCCAAAACGCTTCAAGAGTTTTTCGCGCTGATGTTTTCGATTCCTGCGTAAGGATAGTGACTCCTATCTCAAAATCTTCTCCGTTGTGTTCTTGCATCCTATGCGCGCCTAGTGGAGTATTGTGTTTTAGTTTAGATTTACCGACTAGGTGTTCTTTTATGCGGACGCAGAGCGGTCTACCCGTTTCACCAACATATTCGTGCCCGCACGCTTTACAAGAGATCAGATAGACTGTACCCGAACTCATGCAATCACCGTCTCTACCATTTGGGCACTTACAACAAATAAACGGTAGGTGTTTGAATGAAGCTGTTTCTTATGCGAATACAAATCGATTTATCAAGTTTTATCTGCTAGGGTTATGAAAGTGTTTGGCTGAGTAGATCGCATCTCAATTTGACCTTTCCAGGCTCTGAAGAAGGCGAAACCGCCGAAACGTCAGCAATTGTGTTCTAATAAATTCTATATTAACAACCTCGTGTCTGCTTATTGATGAAAAACATTGAATTATCAAGAGCAATGCCTCAAACTTAGGTGCTTAGCTCTCCATGTAACAATAACGTTGCGGGAATGACGATATATGGACTCCGTTGTCCTTCAATAACGCTATGACGAGTTTTTGCACATTACAAAAAACGAAGAACTGCGTAGGATTAATACGTTGGAAAGTATAGAATCAAACGTCATAACGAGTGAGACACTGGTGCCACCCATATTTAAAACCGCCTCGCACGAGTTCAAGAATTCGCTACCAGACATATGTGGGATCAAATCACTTTGCTGCTATGTCTCGGCTATCCTAGGAATAACAAAAAATTTTCTGAACAACATTCAATGATAAAAAAGGATGAAGCTCTCGGCGTTGACCAATCTCTGAGGAATGCGCTATGAATTCGACTTCAGTAAGCATTCTTCAGGTGATACACTGCACATCTGGCCTATACAATGAATGACTCGCAGAGGCCGACGGGTGTGTTGAGGCCGTTTCGCCATTTTTCCGGACAGGTCTGGTAGCAACCTCCCAACCCAACAGGCCCTCCTGGCCACTGCGGTATACGCATCCGTTCGCATTTCCATTCGAAAAAATATCGAAAATCCACAAGCGGCGGCCAAACGCATATGCAAAAAGTTCGAGGACGTTCGTGAAAGATGGAAACGAGAAAACAATTCAAATGGAAGATATACTAGAATCCCTATAAGTAATGACGCGATATAAAGAAGGGCATTAACTGCAAGCCATTGTCATGAGCATAGAATACACGTTCATCTACCCTTATCTGTCGGCCAATCTGCATTATCTTGCCATTCAAAATTTGTACAATTAATTAACGTGGCAAGCAATGGCTTCTGTTACAACAATAAGGGCGGATAACGTTATGAAAAAATTATGAAAGTCTCATCAACACAACAAAGGCGAACACAATTCGGAGGCTCTCGATCACCCTTATAATGTTGGCGGAAAATAAATGCAGAACTTCGCAAAAATTATCACTAATCTAATCAATATATTTTTCGTGGTGGGAAGGTACGTTTTTATACTAATCGACAGAAAAAAGTGAGTCGGCACCACCAGCAGTAGTAATTTCTAGATGAAGATATTTCGCACATCTTCACTGTTTTTCAATATCTCTCTCTCTTTCCGTTGGTGACATAAGGCTCGAGGTCATGGAATTCGAAGCAGAAAGTTTTCAGTCTCTGAAGGCGAACTGTAATGGCTGTTCCCTTGACCATTTGCTACAATATCGTGAAATCTGTGTACCAATGTAGGTGCTTGTTTACGACCACCATGAAGCAGGCAACAGCGGCAACCGCTCAGCTACGGCGGAGCATTAATCTGATAAACATTACACTAGCAGAGGTTGCCAGAAATTCACCTTCCGTCTTTGTTATTGCCTCGTAGCAAGAAGAGGTTACCGAAAGAGTGATGGATGAGAGCTATGCACTACCCTATTTGCTCGACGTCATATGGCCTATATA